>JAUIMM010000150.1:2452500-2727500 GCA_031769625.1 Taudactylus pleione | reverse complement strand
TTATGTGAACGGTCCATGCTGCTGACACCAAGGGGTATATTTACTAAAATGCAGGTTTATAGAAGTGTAGATGTTGTCCATAACAAACAATCATATTCTAGCTATTATTTCCTAGAAGGTGCTAGATAAATGTTAAGTAGAATTAGAATAGCTGCTATGGGCAACATATCCAATTATAAAAACCCTCACTTTAGAAAATATACCAAGACACAGCTACCTGGAAGTTTCTCAGTGTGCAATGGCCAGGAGTATATACAGTACTGTTTTAAAGTAGCTAAAATGTGGAGTAATACTGAGCATGTTAGCCAACCCTACTGCATTTCACTGGAGGCTCCTGTTTTTTTAACAAGCCTCTTGCTGCCCTGCAAAACTAATGAAACCTCCACTTGCTCCACAGCACTGTCTGTACTCCAGACTGCACATGCACAAGTTGGATGTGACAGGAACGGGACACTTTACAAAAGCATGCAATATAGGCTGGCCATGCACTGCTTGGTTATGTGTCGGCCGCCTCACCCAGCAAGCAAAGCCTGTGTGACTTGTAACTTGTCACTGACACTCAGTGCAGGCAGAGATGAGGGTTCTCTCCTGCTTCAGCGGGGCAGCAGCAGCTACAGCAGTGGATTTTACTCCTTCTCCCCCCTGCCTAAGCAAGGTAAGGAATTAATAGTATATAGAAGTGCTCTGGGGTTGTGTGCCCTGTGATGGAAGCTGTGCTGTGGGCAGAGAGATAACCATGCTGGGGATGGATGGGCAGGAGAGCAGTATATTGCAGCAGTACAGCCAGATTAAGGAGGGGGCCCAGGGGTAAGTGCCCCAAGCCAGCCTCTATCGGGGGCCCCAGCCTTTGATTTTACAGCTTACAGCGAAGAGAAGAGGGAGAACTCTGAGCAGGGAGGGCAGTGCTACATGGCACAGTGCAGAGGATACAAGCAGCATGAGGGACTGAGGAGAGGAGCTCTGCAGACAGTGTACACAGTGTAAGGTAGTAACAGGGAGGGAGGACACTGTGTATAATAAGTGTGAGTGATTTTATGTAAATATGGGTGACAGTATCAGTATGTATATATATATATATTTGTGTGACTGAACGGTAGATATGTATCTATATGTGTGTGACTGTACAGTATATACGTATGTATATTTGTGTGTAACAGTATGTATGTGTGTGACTGCCTCTCCTCCCTATAATGCCAGGGTCACCTTTAGGAGTCCTTACTGTCAGCTGTAATTATTAGACTGCAATGCTCATGTCACATTGCTACACCCAGATACCACTGACAGCCAGCATCCTCACCCCCACATCTCACATGCCAGGGGTCACCTCACACAGCAGGAAGCAGTGGTGGCAGCTGTGACTACTATCCTGCTTGATACACTTTTACAGCAAAATATACTGAGGCCAGCTGCCAGCTCTGTCTTGCAACCCCTATGCCCCCCTCCCCACTAATGCTAGGAGTCACCTTACACTGCAGAAGGCATTGCTGACACTGTAATCACCTTGCTGGGACCCTTTTACACTGTTACACCAATATACTACTAAGATCAGCTACCAGCATTCTACTGCCCCTCTAGACCCCTGTACCTTGCCCATGCTGCTCTTAGTACTACTCATACTTGCCAACTCTCCCTGATTGTCAGGGATGCTCCCTGAAATAGTAGCAATCTCCCTGTCTCCCTGAAGATGCTAGTAATCTCCCTGATTACACCCTACCCCCATTATGTAGCTGTTATATATAAAAATAAACAGATATATTTACATTCAAAAGGGATCATTAGTATATTTTCCCTGCATTGGTTATAAGGCACAATGATCCCTATGGCTACAAGTATTTTCTGAAAAGTATCAGTATATTTTTATCAAAAAATAGATCGTACTAACTGCTTTGGGGCCCGTTTACATTTTGATGTAAACCAATTTTATGACACACCTCTCAGATGTAGCAGTACATGCCCACTTTACCACCGTGCTTAAAAGTGTTGCCAGGGCTGCCATAAAAAATTGTGGGGCCCGGTACCGACAAAATAGGCAGGGCCCCCCATGGGGTATTGGGCACAGGTGGGCGGAGGTGTGGATGTGGATGGATCTGCTTCAGGGGTGAGGGATGGAGGGCTGGACCTATAGGGGGCACAGATTATTTGTTCGTAAGTATGGTTGCATTACTTGCTATTCTGACATTTGCATGTTTTTAATTTTATATTTAAGCACAAGATGTTTTGTATATAAATATATATATATAAAAATATAGGCCCTCATTCAGAGCCGTACGCTCTGAGCAGAGTGCACGCTCTGAATGAGGGGCGGCCTCCATGAAAATGGAGCGTCCTTCTGGACGCTCGTATAGCTGGGGGTCACCACCCACAGGCTATACGAGCGTGCATTTTGATGGCCGCGATGGTCGAGACCATCACGACCATCGAAATTGCGAGCCGGAGCCTGCGGTTGAGGTTTTCAACAGCAAGCTCCGGAGTGATTTTGGCTCTATCAGAGCCAAAATCACTCCCACTGACATCACTAGTGATGTCAGTGGGCCGGCTTCTGACGGGAGGCGTTCCCATGGGAACGCCCCCGTCAGGGAGGCACGCCCCCGGCACGCCTACCAAAGGGGGTGTGCTGTCAATCAACATCGACAGCACGCCCCCTTTGATCAGACACAACGAGCGAAGGACTTTCCTTCGCTCGTCGCGTCTGGCGCATGCGCACGACGGAGCTCCCTCCGTCGTGCGCATGCTCAGTGCAGAACATCGACCCACTTGCGAGCGGACAGCCGCTCGCGAGTGGGTCTGAATCAGGCCCATAGTCCAAATAGGTCCACACTCTCGTCTTCAATAGTAAATTGCTGGGGTGACACACCCATATGGGATCACAATAATCCTCTTCATGCAAAAGTAGAAAAAAAGGGGGGGGGTAGCACTCACCAGTCTTCTGGTGAGTGCTACCCCCCCTTTTTTTCTATTTTTTTTCTACTTTTATATAAAAATATATATATATATATATATATATATATATAGAGAGAGAGCATGTGTATGGTAATATATATATATATATATATATATATAGTCCAACAGAATGGCACTCCTACTCAAAGGCGAATACCGTGGTGCACAGCAATAGGAGGGTATGTAGAGCACAGGGTCTGCGGCACTCAATCAGGTTTCACAGCAATAATAACGATGAGACCATATTAATCTTCAACGTTTCGGAGTGTAATCCGTCATCAGGAAGAATATGAAAAATGTGAAAACAACACTTACCTATATACATGTTTTCAAAAGACTGATCCCACCACCATTAGCGCGCCATGCTCGGGCGCCGGGCGGGACCATCCTCCGGCCATCAACGTCACTTCCGGAAGTGAACATCCGGGATCCGGCCCCCACCAGCGTCCGTAACCATGGCAACCCGCGATACACCACTACGAGTCTAATACAAAGAAGAATACAGAGGACAGTCGGATGGTCAATAGTAAAGTGATACCATCATTGGAAGAGTGCAATGCATCATTCCAAAAATTAGAAACAATATTAGAGTTGATATCATAGTGTTGCTACCTCTTAGCATAGTCATAGGAGATAACAATATTTATATATTCATATAATCAATAAAAAACATTCCACTGACGTCAACAAAAGTGCAGTATATCACTATTGGTGCTAATATAAACATGCCCCCATATCAACAAGAGAAGATCTATATGTACATCTATCTAGAGTGTATTAAGAGACTATCCACATCTTACTCCGTTTCATAATTAAATCCACCAGTTATATAAAGTATTCTCCATGGCTACATATGGGAGATAGTAAATTAGTATACTAAAGTTTCTACAAGAAAGCATTATATGTTAAATATTCATTGAGACCCCGTGGAGACACAGTATCAAGTCTGTGGATCCACTGGGTCTCTAATTGAAGCAATCTCTTGCCTCTGTCTCCCCCTCGTATGTCCTCCGGCACTTGATCGCTATGTTTAGCTAACACAAAGTGTCTTGCTACCGGCTGGTGTATATCTTTTTTATTACTATTATTAAGTGCTGCTCGGACGGCCAATCGATGGAGGGCCATCCTTTCTTTAAAGGAGCGAATCATTTTGCCCACGTAACAGAAGCCACATGGGCACTTGATTAGATAGACCACATAGCTACTTGAACATGTTAAGGGATAACGGATTGTAAACTTAACACCCATATGAGGATGAAAGAAAACTTTAGTCTGAAGCATATAACTGCACGTAGTGCAGCCCAGACACTTGTAACACCCCCCCCCCCCCGATTTTTTACGAGTATTGGAGGGTAATCTGTTAGAAATGTCTGTTCTAACAATCATATCCCTCAGATTTTTACCCCACCTGTAACACGACATGATCCTAGAGTGTTTACGTTTTTTTAGGTCTTTGTCCTGTTGTATTACAGGCCATAATGATCTAACTGATTGTTTAATCAGTTTATCTGCCATGTTGAATTCATGAACCCAATGTAACCGTTCTGGGGGACTATTACTATCTTGAACCGCACAGTTCAAGAGAGTAGCACGAGGAATTAAATCAACTTTCTTTTTTGCTTCACATAAGGTTTTATCTGAATAGCCCCTCTCTTTAAATTTGCCCATCATTTCCAATAAAGATGACTCCAGCAAACTTTCATCGCTGGTAATACGTTTTACCCGTAACAGTTGTGAATAGGGTAAACCCTGTTTTAAAGCAAGAGGATGATGGCTCTGTGCTGATAGCAGCATATTTCTGTCAGTCTCCTTGGAGTAAATGGAAGTCTGGATGCTATTGTCTTGTATGTAGATATTAACATCTAAAAAGTGAATTTGTTGTAAACTCATCTGATATGTAAATTTGATCGGACAATCAAGTAAGTTAATATATTTGATATGGTCTTCAAATCTGCTTCTAGATCCCCTCCAGAATAACAAGATGTCATCTATGTATCTACTGTAGAAAAAAATATCATTTGCTATATCAGAGGAAAAGAACAGCTCTCTCTCAATCTGAAACATATACGCATTCGCGTACGAGGGTGCGACGTTCGAACCCATCGCACACCCCGTATGCTGAATGAAAAATTCTCCATTGAATAGAAAATAATTACGATGAAGAGTAAGAAACAAAAGCTGTAACAACAAACTTAGATGTGGACCTTGATAAGTAGCATTAGATGTCAGTAATTGTTCTACGCTGCAATGCCAGCAACATGTGGGATGTTAGTGTACAAGCTAGTAATGTCTAAAGTATATAGCCATAGATCTTTAGGTAGTTCACGCAATTTCTGCATTTTGATCAGAAGATCAGTGGTATCTTGTAAACAGGTTTGCTGTACTTTCACACATGGTTGTAGAAAATGATCGAGAAATTTTGCCACTGGACTATACAGAGAGGTACGGGCCGAAATGATCGGTCGACCCGGTGGTTTAGTCAGGCTCTTATGGACTTTAGGCAAGCAATACATCACCGGGACCCGAGGGAATTCCATCTTGAGTGCTGCATTTACTTCCACCGGAATAACTTGATCTGTTACAGCAATATCAAGAATCATATCTAGTTCCTTTTTATATTTGCTGGTGGGATCACCAGTCAATTTATCGTAGGTTCCAATCTGATTCAGTTGTGTATAGATCTCTCTTTTGTAGTCATCGATGTTGAGGATCACCACTCCACCTCCTTTATCGGCCGGTAGTATCATGATATCATCGTCCCTGCTCAGTTGTTTCAGGGCTTTTTTCTCACCCCTCGTCAAATTGTTATAATATTAGGAGGATTCTTTGTTATATTGACTCACTTGTGTGTCAAGGATCTTGATAAAGCTCATAATCGATGTATTGGTTGAAGGAGGATCAAAATATGATTTCTTTTTGAATCTAGAATATTTGTCTACCACCGATCTATCACCCATAGTGCTTTCTTGATGTTTAACGAAATCCACCAATTTGAGTTGTCTCTGAAGGCGTGTTAAATCAATTTTCCATTGCAAGTCTTTGAAATTATTGGTCGGAACAAATGAGAAGCCTTTTTGGAGTAACAAAACTTCATCTAGTAGTAATATTCTATCAGACAAATTGAATATTACATTTTCTTCCTGCGATTTAAAGAAAGGATGGCCCTCCATCGATCGGCCATCCGAGCAGCACTTAATAATAGTAATAAAAAAGATATAGGCCCTCATTCAGAGCCGCACGCAAGCGGGCGCACGTACGTTAGGCGTACGTACAAAAATATTTAAATTCAATGGCTCGCTCGTATTTTCGTTCGCATCTAAAATTCCTCCCTAAACTCTGACGACCCCTCCTCTAACTAACGAGCGTACGAAATAGCGAGCGTACATCCCCCAAATTGGCTTGAAAGGAACGCACGCACAAGTATAAACAGGAAGTGGCCTTGTCAGATGTCGATTACCTGCTCCTTTATTCTGCCTACCTCCATCAATCGTATCATGCCAATCAATGTATCAATTAGCTTAATTGTTTGTTTTTTTTCAACACAATGCAAGAAACTTTACTCTTGTCTGTGTTTGTGTTTACCCGCAGAATACGTACGGATGAAACATTCGCTTGTATTGTTTAAAAAACATGTGAACCACAATTAAACAATTGTACTATTGCTGTGTATCCCCGCATATTTCCCTGGGTTCATTTCTTTATTTAAATTTGCTTACGCATGTCACTGCATCAAGCCTATCCTAACTCTCCATAGATTTCTGGCCCTGTCGAACACATGACTCATACACTAACCAATAAAATTGCTCCTGTTAATTTCCAAAATACATTAGCCAATCAGAAAATTTTTACACACTTTATCAAAAATGATTTTTAAGAAAAACACCATTGCCATCATGAGAGCCTCCGCATTCACCAGGCGTGAGCTGCTGGTGCTTACGGAGGTCATGGATCGCCGGATCACCAGCCAGCCAGAACCCATGACCAACCGGCAGAAGCGCTCCGCGTATGCGGAGGTATGGTCCCGCCTGCGGTCCTTTGGATCACGCCGCAACATCGGGCAGCTGGAGCGCAGGTGGTCCGACCTGCAACGGCGAACGCCCCGCTTGCTGGCATGCTTTCGCATGCAGATCCTGGCAAGTAAGTGTTATGTATTGTGGTTTTAATGTTTGTGTTTGTGGGGCAAACTGCGTGTGCATGTTTTCCTGTCTGTTCTATTTATTATTTGTACTCATATCTGCGTCTGCATGTTTTCCTGTCTGTTCTATTTATTATTTGTACTCATATCTGCGTCTGCATGTTTTCCTGTCTGTTCTATTTATTATTTGTACTCATATCTGCGTGTGCATGTTTTCCTGTCTGTTCTATTTATTATTTGTACTCATATCTGCGTGTGCATGTTTTCCTGTCTGTTCTATTTATTATTTGTACTCATATCTGCGTCTGCATGTTTTCCTGTCTGTTCTATTTATTATTTGTACTCATATCTGCGTCTGCATGTTTTCCTGTCTGTTCTATTTATTATTTGTACTCATATCTGCGTCTGCATGTTTTCCTGTCTGTTCTATTTATTATTTGTACTCATATCTGCGTGTGCATGTTTTCATGTCTGTTCTATTTATTATTTGTACTCATATCTGCGTCTGCATGTTTTCCTGTCTGTTCTATTTATTATTTGTACTCATATCTGCGTGTGCATGTTTTCATGTCTGTTCTATTTATTATTTGTACTCATATCTGCGTCTGCATGTTTTCCTGTCTGTTCTATTTATTATTTGTACTCATATCTGCGTCTGCATGTTTTCCCTCTTTTTATGAATTTTTAATTCTACTGCTATTTTTTTTTGTTTGTTTTTTTTTTTTTTTTTTTTGTTTGTTTGGCCGGATTTGTCCATAAACTAAACGCAATTTATTTGACATATTTTAGGGGGACAGCCAAGACTCCGCCGTCAACGTCGGCGTTCCCGCCCACTCTCCCCAACCCCCAGCCAACACTCCACCCCAAATCTTTCGCCTATTCCCCACTCCTCCCCATCCTTCCCAGACCCTCTCCCGGAAATGTCGGGACTCCTTCCCCTCCGTCCCACTTCCCCCTCTCCTCCACCCACCCCTCTTCCAATTACCCCCTCCCCGGAGTCCAGCATAACTCCGCCCCATTCTTTGGGGAATGACGGATCCTCCGAGGAGGATCATGGAGGTTTTGCCGGAGCTCCCGATTTGTTTCCCGGTATGTTTTTTATTATTTTTTTTTAAAGCACAAACTGTTTGTATGTAATCATGTGTCGTGCCTTTCTTCGTGTTTTTGTGGCTTGACTTTTGTTGATTGTGAAGGTTTGCCTTTACCTCTTCCTGGTGATTTAAGCATACACATATCATACCTGTGGGAATTTGTACCTAGGCCTTGTATTTTTGCCAGCCCACCCTTTTTATTTATGTTTTTGGGTTTAGGAGTGATTTGTTTTTTAATTAATGTTTTTCTGTGGAGTCCCTATTGTTGTATTAACCCACACACTTTTCTCACCCACAGAGGAACAGAGGCGTCGGCAAGAGGTGGCGGATGTTGTGGGGCAGATGCGCCACCATGTAATCGGCCTTCTGGTGGCCCTCGACCGGCTGTCTGGCCTCCTTCGGCATTAGTTTTTTTTTTTTTGTTGTATTTTCCCAATAAAATTTTAAAGACAAATATACGTTGTGGCTCATTTTTAAAAACCAAAACCAAGATAGTTTAGCCTGACATAAGTTCCTGCAAGGATTTCCCTTTTTTAAAAGTTAGATTGTGTTTTGTCTTTGTATGTCAAACAGACACCAGAAACACATAACAGTAACAATGTAATTTCCCTTTTTGGGTGTAGTGTCAATTTCAGATTTCTACATTTTCCAGGTTCCTACTTGGTGCGCAAGCTGCTTAGGCCAATCTTACAAATCCCAAGGTTGGGCCAGGCTTCCTTTTGGTGTGGATTGGAAAGCTGAAAACATATTTCAGTTTTGCTCATCTGGCGTCAGTACTGGTTTACCCCTTAGTCAAATGTAACTTGTGTTAACCTGGTTACACTTGCTGTTAACGTCCCAAAAAAGGAAGACCATTTCACTCTTCAAACATTTATTCACCACATAACAGAGAAAACAAAGTGGTCACTCCCAAAAAAAATACACAGTGATAAATTCAAATACAACACATACCAAGAAAAAAATAAATAAAAACACAAAATCAAGAACTGGTTGAGGAAGGACCATGCCAACATGATTCCACAAACATGGCGTTGCGATATGGGTTCCAGAATATATGCCCAAAAGGACCAGATCCAGGTTTGGTAAGGGTAGCAGGAAGTAGTGAGCGTTGGAGTGCCAAAGATTATGTGAACAAACAGAAGATGGTGAGAAAATTAAAAATAAATTAGATGTTTGCCAAAAAAAACAAACACATTAGGTATAAACACTGGAGTTTTGAACAAACTTACCTAAAAAATCTGGCCACCACATCATCGCGTATGGCCCCCCCACATACTGACCTTCGACCAACCTCGGGGGGGCCATCCTCAGGTAAGGCATCCTCTGGCTGCATTGGGACACCACTCCTTATGGCAATGTTGTGAAATATCCCACACAGGACCACAATTTTAGACACCATATCCGGCACATACATGAGCTCGCCACCAGAGCGGTGGAGGCATCTGAATCGGCCTTTTAAAAGGCTGATACAGCGCTCCACCACTTGCCTGGTGGCTGTAAGTGCGGAATTATACGCACTTTGTGGCCCTGGTGTGGGAGCCAAATAAGGAGTGAGCAGCCAGGACATGCAAGGGTATCCACTGTCTCCTGTGAACAAAAATAGACCACATCAGGAACACTGTGTATCAAGCTTAACATTGTTATGTACTAAAGGTCTCCACTTACCCAGAAGCCACGCATCACCAGCTTGTAGGTTGGTAATTTCTGCCATATCCCTGATTGCCGGATGACGAAGGAGTCATGAGCACTTCCGGGTAATTTAGCATTCAGGGACAGGATCTGGAGGGAGGCATCACATACCACCATTACATTCAGGGAGTGATAGTGTTTCCTGTTTCTAAATATGGCCTCCAGCCGTGCTGGAGGCTGAAGTGGTATGTGAGTACCATCCACAACCCCTATGATGTGTGGGAAGCCAGCTATTTGGTAAAAATTGGCCTTGGCCACACTAAGGGCACCCATATCCAAAGGCATTTTAATAAAATGATGGAGGTGCTTGAAAAGTGCCTCCATCACTGCCCTCAGGATCCGGGAAAAGGAGGATTGGGAGATGCCCGCCACTATTCCGACCGTTGTTTGAAACGATCCTGAGGCACAGAAATGTAACACCGCCATAAATTGCGTCAGTGGTGGTATTGCTGTTGGACTGTCAATTTGCCGCTCAAGATCACTTTCTATTAATGAGAGAGTGTCTATGATGATTTTGGGAGGTAGACGGTAGCGTCTTAAAACCTCATCATCGGGCATTCCAAAAAGGGTGACACGTGTTCGAAATATCTGGGGCCTTGCATGCCTACGATGCCTACGCCTGGGACGAGTTTGAGGTTGGTCGTCTTCCGGGAGCAGGGCCAGAACAATTCGCCCCAGATCTACCTGAAATTCAAAGTTTACAATGTAAGGCTTTTGACCCACCCCAAAAGTAAGAAAATACAACTTAGCTTTCTGATACCATCCATAGCTGCTTACATGCCGGGGTATTGTCATGATACGTATAAACTGTAAAAAAGGCAACAATGAGACGTCAAAAATTTAAAGGGTTTTTTTTTTGGTTAAAAATTGTTGCAAGCCAACACAGAAAATAACGGAAAAACACATTTGGCCATCGATGAAAACTACATTGCACACCGTACGTCAAATAGGGTTCAAATGGACCCAAAAAATGGAAAAGGGAAAAGCAAAACTGGATTATATGATGAATAAGCCGTCCAAAATGCGGTAAATTATTCGCAAATGCAAGTCACTACACCAACAGTCAAAAATGCGGTCAATTATTCGCAAATGCAAGTCACTACACCAACAGTCAAAAATGCGGTAAATTATTCGCAAATGCAAGTCACTACACCAACAGTCAAAAATGCGGTAAATTATTCGCAAATGCAAGTCACTACACCAACAGTCAAAAATGCGGTAAATTATTCGCAAATGCAAGTCACTACACCAACAGTCAAAAATGCAGTAATTCATTCGCAAATGCAAGTCACTACCCCAACAGTCAAAAATGCGGTAAATTATTCGCAAATGCAAGTCACTACACCAACAGTCAAAAATGCGGTAAATTATTCGCAAATGCAAGTCACTACACCAACAGTCAAAAATGCAGTAATTCATTCGCAAATGCAAGGCGCTACACCAACAGTCAAAAATGCCGTAATTCATTCGCAAATGCAAGACAAAAAATGGACTTACCCAACTCGAATATATAAGATGTCCTCAAAAAACTTCTTTGGGTCCGAAAACAAAAAAAAACTAAAAAAGATGAAATGAGTGTTAAACAAATTAACTAACCACAAAACAGAAGAATACACCAATTGGCCACAAATTTGAATGCACAAAACTTACCAAATCAGGAAAGGATGTTGAAAAAATGAAAAAAATGCGAACGGAAAAACCAAAGAAATGTAGCAAAAACAAACAAAAAAACAACTCTCCAAAATCCTCCAAACGCAACCAACCAACCAAATCCAAACCACTTAACCAACAACACTCCAACAACCCCACCTCGAATCCACACATACCAAGCCATAAATAGTGTTTATTTTCCCGCACAAATTAAGGATGAATCATAGGGACGCACAATCAATGATGCGGCCGCAAACTAACGACGCATGTATAAATACGTCACGAAATCACATAGAATTTCTGGATGATTTCATGCTGGAAGCAGAGACATGGCTTCAAACCAGGGAAACAATGGTCTAAATTGCGGCGGTAAGGCCTTCATGCATTTTGTGTCAATGAGTATTTTAAAACATAATATTGTGCAAGTTGTGAAGTGGCTAAATCTGCATATTTACCCAAATAGGTGAGGAGGATGACATGGAAGAGACTGCTGGCCCCAGTCAACCCGCCAAAGCTGCAAAAAAAAAAAGGCAGCCACATTTCACAAGCAAGGAGATGGAGGTTTTGATCCAGAAGTGCGTTGACATCCTGCCCCAGGCAGCCAGGAATATGAGCCAAAGCCAGAAGTGGAGAATGTGGGAGGAGGTCGCCGTTGCTGTCAATAGGGTGGGTGATTATGTCCGTCTAGCCCGGGATGTCAAACGGCGGTAAGTAAACACTTTCCCATCCTATAAACAAACCCCATTGTAAAAAAAAGGATAATGGTTCCAAATTCATTCCACAGATGGGCAGACTTCAAATATCGTCTAAAACAAAAACTTGCCGACAGGGCTAGGCATGCAAGGGGGACAGGTGGGGGTCCCACCCCTGTGTCATTGGAGTTGACAGACTTAGAAGAGATGGCACAGGGGTGTGTGCAGGCTGTGGAGGTGTTTGGCGTGTCCAACATGGATACGGACATGCCAGACTTTGCGGCTCCTCATGTTGGCCAAGGTAAGTCTTGTGATGTCACCAACTCAGAAATGCTATTGTGCCAATATGTAGATTCTAATGTGAGTCTTTTCTCCAATTTCCTAACAGAGACAGAGGCGGATGAGTCTGCTCCAGAGGGGAGCCTTGGCCGCAGAATTTCTGCTGACTCTGCAGGGGAGGAACCAGTATATCCGGCTGAGGACCCTGCAGAAGCCAGTCCAGGGCGTGCCCCCTCGCAGGCAGTGGGCCTCCCCACAGAACTCAATTTTAAATCGGATTGCCATACGGAGATTCTGCAGAGGATGGACGCCAGTCTGATACGGGTGGCTGAGGCCCTGGAGCAAAATGCTGCGGCCAACGTGACCATTGCTCAGGCCCTGGTGGAAAATACCAGGGCCAACATCCGCATCGCCGATGCCCTGGAGCAGCTCGTTCGCCAGCACATGGTGGAGCCGACCTCCCTTCCTGCCGGAACATCCAGATCCTCTACCTCTGGCACAACATCAGGCAATCCTCCAAATGTGCCTAGCCCTGTGCCTAGTCCAGAGGCCACAACATCTGCCTCTGGACAGGCCAGCCCGATGGCATCCCGGACCCGGTCTGGCGCCCACCCTCACCCAGCCAAACGGGCGAGAAAACGGTGACAGCAATGGCGACTTTTCCCACTTTCCTTCTGTGCTTGGCTCATATTCCTTTCTGGTCAAAACTTCCCTCTCCTTTCTTGTGAAATGTTTTTAAATTTTGTATTTACGATTATGTTAGTAGTTATGTTTTGTTTTTTTTTTGATCAAATATCTTGGCCACAAAAAAAGGCAATACAATATTATGCCAATTTGTTTGTGTGTAAACAATAAATTTTAAAAAAAACACTGACATTGTATTGTGACATTATTGTACAAATGGGTTACATTTAATCCTGGCCTTAAACGCAAAAACTGACCCTCTTTTGTTAAAAAAAAGGCCTCTTTAAGGAACGTTTAAAAAAACACATAGCGATGCAAATTCCACAGTAAACCAAAAAAAAGGGGAGCTAATTAAAAGATGATGACATTATTTTTACAATAGGCCATAACCACCAAATTGTGGCCAAAATAAAAGCCCAAAAATGTACGCTAATTGATTATGTAATCATGACATTAGCAGCTCTGATTTCCACCTGCGTACGCTTTTGTGCTATCCCAATAAACTGCTTTCCAAACACATACCAAGCCGGATTTCAATCCAACACTAATTACTTTACTGACCAGCCACGATTAATCGCAGCACCATCGTGGAGTCCCGGGATGGAGGAGAAGGCCATCGCCAATGTGGTCGAGTAATCCTGACCCTAAGCTGTGCGAGCATTTTGAAGGGAAAGCGGATGTTTCAGTGACGTATGAGACGGTCCGAACACATTTGACGTTCGCATCTGCTAATGTATGTACGCCCCCAAAACGCTTCGCCACGCCTGCGTTTTGTCATCTCCACCCCCGTCAACACCCAAAAACGCCCTGTTCTGTCAATCACATTTGACATGTCACTTCCTGTACGCTATTTTAGGAACGAGAGAAAAAAAGCTCGCAATCTGCCGTACGCACATGCGCGGTGTAACACCGACGCATGCGCGGTTAGTCAACATCGGAACGCAACGAGCGTACTGTTGTTAACGTGCGGCTCTGAATGAGGGCCATAGACCAGCCGGTAGCAAGACACTTTGTGTTAGCTAAACATAGTTTATCTTTGAAATATGTGATTATCGATCAAGTGCCGGAGGACATACGAGGGGGAGACAGAGGCAAGAGATTGCTTCAATTAGAGACCCAGTGGATCCACAGACTTGATACTGTGTCTCCACGGGGTCTCAATGAATATTTAACATATAATGCTTTCTTGTAGAAACTTTAGTACCCTAATTTACTATCTCCCATATGTAGCCGTGGAGGATACTTTATATAACTGGTGGATTTAATTATGAAATGGAGTAAGATGTGGATAGTCTCTTAATACACTCTAGATAGATGTACATATAGATATTCTCTTGTTGATATGGGGGCATGTTTATATTAGCACCAATAGTGATATACTGCACTTTTGTTGACGTCAGTGGAATGTTTTTTATTGATTATATGAATATATAAATATTGTTATCTCCTATGACTATGCTAAGAGGTAGCAACACTATGATATCTACTCTAATATTGTTTCTAATTTTTGGAAGGATGCATTGCACTCTTCCAATGATGGTATCACTTTACTATTGACCATCCGACTGTCCTCTGTATTCTTCTTTGTATTAGACTCGTAGTGGTGTATCGCGGGTTGCCATGGTTACGGACACTGGTGGGGGCCAGATCCCAGATGTTCACTTCAGGAAGTGACGTTGATGGCCGGAGGATGGTCCCGCCCGGCGCCCGAGCATGGCGCGCGAACAGTGGTGGGTTCAGTCTTTTGAAAACATGTATATAGGTAAGTGTTGTTTTCACATTTTTCATATTCTTCCTGATGATGGATTAAACTCCGAAACATTGAAGATTAATATGGTCTCATCGTTATTATTGCTGTGAAACCAGATTGAGTGCCGCAGACCCTGTGCTCTACATACCCTCCTATTGCTGTGCACCACGGTATTCGCCTTTGAGTAGGAGTGCCATTCTGTTGGACTATATATATATATATATATATATATATATATTACCATACACATGCTTACACAGAAAAGCCTCTGGTGCTCAGCTATATTAAATTAAAAGCCTGTAAATAGAAATGTCAGCACATCAAGTAATTTAATAGCACCTACCCACATGTATGTGTGTGATATATATATATATATATATATATATATATATATATACATACATACATAAAATAGGTTCCCCCTCCCTACAACAGATCCCAAACTCTGATGAGTTTGACTGATCACCTGGCTGTCCTTCACCTACCGTCCAGAGCCATGGGGGAGAGGACTGCAGTGAGTCACTCAAAGACTCTTGGGAACTGCTGGGAGGAATTATGCACCTGGACTGTAATGCACGTCACTGGTGGAATGCAGCCAGAGAAATGGAGAAGAAGTGTCTCGGTGGCATTTAAAACATGGAGCTGACCATGAGCCAATCATAGCTTGCAGAACGGCAGCCAGCCAATCAGCAGCGGCTGCTGCCAATTGGCTGGCTGCTGTTCCACGAGCTACGATTGGCTCGTGCAACTGCAGCCAATCAGCAGTGGCCGCTGCTGATTGGCTGACTGCCATTCCACTGGCTGTGATTGGCCAGCGGCCGGCTCCATGTTTTAAATGCCACCGAGACTCTTTTCTTCTCTGGCTGCCGGTGCATTGAATATTCCACCAGTGATGTGCGGTATCACTGCATTCCACACCTCTGCAGCTCTGCTACCCGGGCCCCCTCTCTCTCCGGGCCCAGGACTGGAGTCCCCGCAGTCCCCCCCTGATGGCGGCCCTGGGTGTTGCATTTACAATCTCCCTGAAATGCTTTTTCAAAAGTAGGCAAGTATGATACTGGGTGAGGAAGCTTATTACTGATGGTGATTATCACATGTTTTATTAGTTTATTAGCTCTTTTCATACTGCATGCAATTTTACTTCTACCAATTATTAACACCAGTTGACATTTGGATGAAGCCTTTCTTGTTGCCTCTGTGGATCTAAACCTACCTGTGCTGGGTGGGTACACACTAACAGATATATCACCCGTTCCATTAATGGGCACTATGGGGCCTATTCATTAAACCTAAAAATTCTCTGGAGATAATTAGCTTTAGAACTCTCATGGAGTTCTAGCTAATTATAGGTGGAATTCATCATTCCACCTCTCCATAAGTATCTATTCCGAAAAACTGTCATTTTTGTGATGATAGCTTTTCGGGAAATAGATACTTTTCCCTGCCTACACTACCTTATCGCATCTGGAAAAAGTGCTGCGCATGCGCTGTTACATCTGTAAAACCAGCGCATGCGCAGCACTGCCTACAGATGCGTTAAGTTTGTGTACCCCCCCACCCCCGTCCGCTCACCTCCCCCCCCTGACTTACCTGTCCACGCAGCAGCCTCTGGCTACGTCCTGCTGGTCTGTCATGTGGTTTTCCAGCAGACCACATGACAGATTAGAAAAAAAAACAACTTTTTTTTTTGTCTAAACGTTCTTGTGCTCTGCTGGGGAGCACACATGTCCGACCAGCCTCCGGAGCCTGAGGACGGAGCAGAGCGCCGGAGGGACTCGTTGGGGGACCTGCACACGCGGATACAGGTAAGTTTCACCTGCTATTCGCCACCTCACAGTGGCGAATAGTAACTGCATCAAATTCCGAAAATTGATTATTTTCGGAATTTGATGAATACCACAATTTCCACATCCCCATACTAATGTATGGGGAGTGTGGAAATTAACGCAGGGGAACTTAGCAAGGAGATATCTGTGATATCTTCTGTGCTAAGTGGCTACAAAATAACGTTATTTAAGGAAAATGTCCTTAAAAACTTTATTTTAGTGTTGATGAATAGGCCCCTATATCTGTATAGTGTATAGTGCATTGGCGGATGTGTACAGATGAAATGCCTGTGAATAAAATCATTCGCAATCATTTAGCTTCTGCCCTGTAGCACAGTCAATGTAGATATACCTTGCAGATATGCAAGAGAAGTGTGTCTGCGCTGATGTTCACTAGAAGTGCAATTAAATGTTCAAAATGGGTTTATTCCAGTTACTTATTTGTTTTAAAATACATATAAAACTAGAACTGCAGTTCCTGTACTTACAAATGTACAATCAGCATATTACACCAGTGCACTAATAAAAAATATATTCATGATCCCGACAGAAAAGATTCATAGAAATAATAAATAGTATACATGAATAATATATTTATTCCTAATGAAAATAAATGTCTGTGAAATCTCTTCTTTAGAGAATGTCACAATTGATAAATGTGTAATTTGCTTCCCAATTTCCAGGAGGGAAAAGCCAGCAGAGAATGTCTTATAGGTACAAAGCACTCACCGCTCCCCCATTTATCAGATAATGGGCCTGATTCAGACCCACTCGCGAGCGGCTGTACGCTCGCAAGTGGGTCGATGGTCTGCACTGAGCATGCGCACGACGGAGGGAGCTCCGTCGTGCGCATGCGCCAGACACGACGAGCGAAGGACTTTCCTTCGCTCGTTGTGTCCGATCAAAGGGGGCGTGCTGTCAATGTTGATTGACAGCACGCCCCCTTTGGTGGGCGTGCCGGGGGCGTGCCTCCCTGACGGGGGCGTTCCCACGGGAACGCCTCCCGTCAGAAGCCGGCCCACTGACATCACTAGTGATGTCAGTGGGAGTGATTTTGGCTCTGATAGAGCCAAAATCACTCCGGAGCTTGCGGTTGAAAACCTCAACCGCAGGCTCCGGCTCGCAATTTCGATGGTCGCGATGGTCACGACCATCGCGGCCATCAAAATGCACGCTCGTATAGCCTGTGGGTGGTGACCCACAGCTATACGAGCGTCCAGGAGGACGCTCCATGAAAAAGGAGCCCGGCCCTCATGCAGAGCGTGCGCTCTGCTCAGAGCGTACGGCTCTGAATGAGGGCCAATGATGTTCCAAAAAGTCCCCAAGTGCTCATATAGGTAATGCTGTGAGTACAATATGCCTCTTGTATTAACCAGGGGAACAGTGACACAGCATTCGGTACACACAGTAGAATGCCTGTGCTGGCTGAAGCAATGAAGGCACAACGTAACTTCACTCCAGTATTCACACAGCATGGGGTGGATATAGAGGGGTATTCAATATGGGAGCGATGACATCGTTTTTGCGTTAATATCGCACTTATGACGTCATTATCGCAGGTTTTAGTTTTACACCCTATTCAATTTCAAAGACTTATTGTAGTTTTGAAAAGTCTTTGATAAAAAACAATGATAATTTTTCACCATTGAATAGGTGTCGATAAAAAGTGCAGAATTGGGGTTTAGGGGTGCAGGCTTAAAAAAATAGCCTGCACCCCTGGGAATGACATTTAAAAAAGAACTGTGTCAAAAAAAGTTTTTAAAAAAAATAGGGACACCCCAAAAAATTAATTTAAAAATTGAGGTGAAAAAAAAAAATTGGGAAAAAAATAGTTTAACAATAGGGAAATAGGTTCAGGGCTATTCTGCAAGTATGCGGCAGGTGTATTCTACAATAGATTTATAGCGGCAGGTGCACAATTGCAGAATTTTTAAAAACTGACTTTAGGGACATCAAAATATGCTAGTACCCATTTTTATGTACCCCAAATTTGATGGGACCACTTAAAAAAACGAAAAAAATAACCTAAGTGCTCTTCTGCATCACTTCTTCAATGTCGGGAAAAAACACCTGCTGCGGCTATTTAAATCCCCGACTTTCATTTAAAGGCTAAAACGGGGTACCCATAGTGATCCCCCATGTTTTTACAACTTTAGGGGGGTCTTACAAATTTTTTAAGGAAAAATTTGTAATTTAACGCAAATCCAACTTCGGAGGCTCCCGTTTTCGTTAATTTTATATTGAATACGGGGATAAGCGGGCGCGCGCCCGATACTTTAACGCAGGTAAAAACTCCGATATGAAACGCTAACTTCGACAGTGAAGTTAACGTTTCATATTGAATACCCCTCATAGTGTAATACCTACGCTGGCTGAAGTGATGGAGACACAGCGTGATGTGCTCCGGCAATAGTACATGCAGTGTGGCAGCTCACCATCAGTATATTCCCCTTGAGATCTGGATGCTCCGGCAAGCTCTCAGCTGTGAGCATATGAATGGGATGAGTAGCGGTGAATAGATAAATTACGGCCGGAGGGATACTCGCTGTGCGGTCTCTAGATTGTTTCCAGGAACAAGTGCAAGTTGTAATTCTCTCCCTTGATGCATTTCTCCCCTCTCACAGGGTTTTATCAAAAGGCTGCGTATATATTGGCATGTCTGGCTGTGTGTACAGGGCACCTGCCACCCACATGTACACTTGCTGCAGGGACCCAGCATTGACTGACATCTCAACTGGGTTGGAAAATGTAAACACCTGCCCAGTTGTGATATCAGTACAGACACATCAGCTGAATGATTGGTAAGTGTGTATGCACTTACCAATCCATAGATAGGTCAGCTGGTTGGCCTGGTGTGTACCCAGCTTCACACCATCCATTCTACAAATAACACTGGTGGTAGTATATATCAAGTTGAAAGCTAAGGGCCTTATTCAGCAAATATCGCAGTTGCTAATACGTATGCAATCTGCACATGTGGATTGCAGAGGCAACGCAGACCCATAGCAGAGTGATTCACAGGAATTGTCATTTGTGGTTGGTGACGGGGGGTGGTTGGGCAAATGCAGTGTGTTTCAATGGTGTTGCAGGGGCATGCATCATTTAGGCACTGTGATGTCATATGCAGCCATAGCACTGATAGTGAGCGTGTCTGTTAGCAATTTCTGAGTAAGGTCTGGTCTTGTGCAAGTGTGCGTATGTGTCCGATGTTACTCAATGTTACCAATTGTTTTACTATATTGCTAAGTATTATGGATGTGAGAAAAGGGAATATGGGCGTCCTTATGTGAGGCTGTGAGTGCAATGTTATACTGCGATCACAATGTATTTTCATATCACCGCTGATATTAGCAACTGTGTTGTGTGTGCATTAGCAAAATAGCGATCCAAGCTGTATCAGGCTATAAATTAGTCCATTAGAGTCCAGCAGAGACTAATATGTTTTATATTTGGATATTGACTAACTGAGCTTATTAACCCAGACATAATTTAGCATACTAGTGCAGAAATACAGAGGCGTTTTGTATCTTTTAGGATATTGTTATATGGTTCTTCTGTTGGCTAGATATGGATTCAATTTAGCAATTTGACTGTACAGTATATTCTGTTATACACAGACTGTGTATTCTTTTTTGAATTGATTGTATAATATTTTATTGAATAAGTAAAATATACATTTAATAAAAAAAACACTTTTGATAATTCTCTGCAAGTGAACAGCGCTCCACAATTGTAATTATTCCATATAGAAAGCTGTTAGTGGCCATAAGGAAAGTACTGGAGGTTTCTAAAAGGTGTACAATGGCTGATTTTAGCACTTTTTTATTTAATGTTTGAAAAATGAGAGCAAGCAAGTGTTTTTAGTAAACTATAGTCTTTTCAGAATTTTATAGACCATCAGAAAACTTGATTTGCCCTAAACACACTTTTTAGTAAATTGTAGTTTGAGAAGCCTCAAATCATTCAAGTTTCAGTGATGGAAATCGAGTTTAATAAAATAACAAACTCGATCAGACTCGAATCGAATCTTAAATCTTAAATCTAAATGTAAAAGGTTGTGAGCTTTGAAAAATTGTGAGTATAGAGCTATACTCGCACATTTTCAGAACTCACCCTATGTAATAGGGTGTGAGAACATGCAAACTTGCATATTTTTCACACTTCCGCAACTCAAAATGGCAAAACATGCATCCTGATATTTTGCCATTGTGAGCATAGAACTCTGGCAATGTAATAGAGTGCGAGTGTTTCATTTATTATTACTGTATTAAAACTTGCAAAAAAACAGACCTGCTTCATAATAACGAGTCTAGCCTGAGCAGGACTGAGTAACACAGAAAAATGCACAGATCTGTGAGATCCATGCATATTTCTGTGTGGAAAAAAAATTAAACACACAAGCATAACCAGCCCCAGGCTCTGTAGAGGCTGTCCTGGTTCTTAAAATATAGGGGAAATAAGTGTAGACATCCCCTGTATTTTAAGAACCCCTATTCATTATGTCCCCTGTATTTCCACAACCAGGAATGAGCTCTACACATTTTTTCCCCTGTATTTTAGGAACCAGGACAGGCTCTACAGAGCCCAGGGTTGAATAGGCTTGTGGGGAAGGGGACACATGTATTTTTTTTATGTTTACTTATTTTTTACAACACAGAATCCTTCACGGATCTCACTGATCTATGAAGGCTTCTGTATAACTCAGAGCTTTTATTTCTAGTCACATTAAAAAAATCTGAATTTTCATAGGAGAAAACTCACTTGGACTCACATAATGTAGTAACCTCGACCTCACAAGTTTGCAGGCTATTATATTTGGCGAGTTTTGAGACAAACTCGGACCTTTAAATGTGTGAGAAGGTCCTAGTTTGTCTGATACAAAAAACTCACACCCCATTACATCTCTCCCATAGTCTTTACAAACATCAGCAAAACATCCCCAACCGATAAACAACTGACAATAACACACCATGAGAACATATCTAAATCCAATCATAACTGGAAGAAAACACACACTAATATAAGAGATTTATTTATGTATCACATGACAGCAAGGAGTTAATTCTTTTTAATCCACAAAACTTATTTTCATCACGAATCTATATTTAATTATATTTTGCTCCTATCTCATTGATTTATTTATTATTACACCATTTGTAAACAAATATTAATAGACTTTTATGTATTAAATACAGGTCACAGATAAAAAATTTTTTTGGGATAAATACTTTGAATATCTGGATCCTTTTGTGCACCGACTAATAATGGGGGGCATCCACTAGATGATTTTTATCCCTGTCCAACCTCTTAGATTTTCCCTTGAAGTTTCCCTTGAAATTTGATCTTCCACTCTGAACAATTTGCAAAAGATTTGTAAAAGATTTGCAAAGGATTTGCAAACGATTTGCAAAAGATCTAACGATAAACTATGTTGTTTCAATCTGTGATTGAGAGCTTTCAGCTATAGTGGGCAGATAGTGTTTCATCGTTTGATCGTTCAGCTTGAACGATGTGTAAATGATGTGAAAACGATTTGTAAGCAATCAAGTGAAATTGACCTGCATGTTCAGTCGATGGAGGAGACTATCAAACGACCAGCAGGAGCGCGCATCGTACATCGTTAGAAACAATTACTGCACGATTTGCAAACGATGTTCAAACGATGTTGGAACGATGTTTGAACGATTATCGAACGATTTTATCATTATTGTTCAACCGTTCAACTTTATCGTCAAGTGGATACCCACCTTTACACAATCTTCTTTTTTCATGTTTGATGCTGTAATGTATGTGTGTATTAGTCTTATAAATTTGCGCTGTTGCCCTTTATCCTTACTACATATTACACATATAGGAGAAAAACATAAAGACCACAAAAAACTCTAATAAAGAGAATACTGCTAGGGATTTTTTTCAGCTCTGTGCATGACTACTTCCTATAGCATGCTGTAATATATCTGCAGTCTTCATTATGGTCAGAGGTGTATGCAGATCGAATTGTTAGTATATGAGATAATTGGATTATTCACAATCAAAGGTGAGACTAAAATGGCTACTACACTGCAAACAATGGGGCTTAGTTAGATTTGAACTGTTGCAATGATACTCAATTATCTGACATACTGTAGACACCAGGGCCATTGAAACAGCAGGGGGCCGGGATACTGAAGGGGGTGTGGTAAAATATTGGATGCCTGGCCACACCTCCTCCAGAATGAATAAATAATGAAATATACTAGTGACAATACTGCCCTGATCAGCTGACTTGAGTAATTATTATTTCCTGCCTGCTGGGCCAGTCCGATCCTGCATGTTTTTATGGCTTTTCCTTACATACAATAAATATTATATAATGAAATGAGCGCACCAATCCAATGGTGCTGTAGGAAGTGCTTGGGTGGCTGCTTACACCCTATAAACCACAATCAATACAGTACTTGCAATTCCCGCGCTCCTCAGGAGTAACAGTCAGATTCAGGAAAAGTTAGTGAATAAGAAAATTTCCCCCGGAATAAATTCCTACGTTGTTCCTTTTCAAACGGTTCAACCAATGAATATGTCAAAATTCCTAAAAAAAAATTAGAAATAGTATATAGTGAAGTACAGTTTATTCAACACATAAATAACATCCATAAACACATAAAAATGGCTGCGTACCAGATATATAGGGGTGTAAGACAATTCACACCCAAAATAGCATATACAGGGATACAAACAGTCACCTCCCGGGGTGGGTTCATGTGGTCCCCCTGGTGTCTATGTGGCAGTGGTATGTCCTCTGACCCCTAATCCTGGTATTCTCAAAGCAGCTCCTTTCCCACCAACGCGTTTCTGCTCCAATAGAGCCTTTATCAAGGTGTATGTAGGTCACCATATACTACTTCCTTAAATACCATGAGGTATCTCCCTATTGGTCCATCACTCAGTGATCCTATTCTGCTCCTATAGGGTACAGCTACCCCCTAAAGTGCAGCTTTTGTCTCACCTTCCATAATCTAATGTCAATTTCCCCAAATCCATATAATTTTAGGCATTCAAATATACTTTCAGCGGCTTGCGTTCCATTACCTGGAACGCATAACACTTCCGGATGATCTTCTTATAACAACCAGCGGAGATGATGTATACTAACGTCATCCCCGCATGCGTGGGCCTCTGACGGCCTTGTGCGTGTGTTCCACTCAATGGAACGCACGCCTCTTCCGGCAACAGCACCCGGAAGTGCCATTACATCCTGCGTGTGCACTCCACTCGATGGAACGCACACCGCCTCCGACGGAAGTGACGCTGTACTCGCTCTGCTGGCTATTTTCTTTGCAGCAGTAAATATTTGCGTTCCAACTGGTGGAGCGCATCGAACATCCAGATCACCATTTTCAAGTGTAAATACATATTATGCACTCTCTATTGATGTTATATAACTGGGAAGAAAAATGTATCTGTAATCCAACTAATCGAGTGTATATAGCATCCAGATCACCATTATTAATTATAGCTCTTCACTGTGCAAATAGCAATTCCCATAAATAATTAAAAATACATCATACATCATAAAAATATCATAAAACCATCGTAAAAATAGGGTAAATGAAGTATAATAGCAGATCATATTAAAAATGGAGTATAATAACAGATCATATTAAAAACAGATCATCGAGTGGAGCGCACACGCAGGATGTAATGGCACTTCCGGGTGCTGTTGCCGGAAGAGGCGTGCGTTCCATTGAGTGGAACGCACGCACAAGGCCGTCAGAGGCCCACGCATGCGGGGATGACGTTAGTATACATCATCTCCGCTGGTTGTTATAAGAAGATCATCCGGAAGTGTTATGCGTTCCAGGTAATGGAACGCAAGCCGCTGAAAGTATATTTGAATGCCTAAAATTATATGGATTTGGGGAAATTGACATTAGATTATGGAAGGTGAGACAAAAGCTGCACTTTAGGGGGTAGCTGTACCCTATAGGAGCAGAATAGGATCACTGAGTGATGGACCAATATGGAGATACCTCATGGTATTTAAGGAAGTAGTATATGGTGACCTACATACACCTTGATAAAGGCTCTATTGGAGCAGAAACGCGTTGGTGGGAAAGGAGCTGCTTTGAGAATACCAGGATTAGGGGTCAGAGGACATACCACTGCCACATAGACACCAGGGGGACCACATGAACCCACCCCGGGAGGTGACTGTTTGTATCCCTGTATATGCTATTTTGGGTGTGAATTGTCTTACACCCCTATATATCTGGTACGCAGCCATTTTTATGTGTTTATGGATGTTATTTATGTGTTGAATAAACTGTACTTCACTATATACTATTTCTAATTTTTTTTTAGGAATTTTGACATATTCATTGGTTGAACCGTTTGAAAAGGAACAACGTAGGAATTTATTCCGGGGGAAATTTTCTTATTCATTAACTTTTCCTGAATCTGACTGTTACTCCAGAGGAGCGCGGGATTTCCTTACATACAGTCTGAGTGCATATGCAGTCACCTCTATAGAAGTTCACATTAAACACACAAATAACATTTCACTGTATACCATAAAAATATGCTATTTCCATGTTATCCAACTTCTTATGTATGGAGGACAACAATATTTTAAACCTACATGGATGATGACAGGAAAACAGCATACCTTCCAACTCCTGCTTTTCAGTGACTGTTCTGCCATCCTACCCACATGGGGTGGGGAGTTGGGAGGATGCACTCACCACTGTTCTGCATAGAGAGAATAGATGCTAAGTGCATGTGCATGGTATCAGTTGACAGTGGGGTCAGCCCACCATCTCCGGGAGTGTTGGCCATGCTACCTTTTTTGGAGTGCATGCAGAGTCCTAGCTTTAAACTACCACTTTTGGGAAGTATGAAAACAGTGTATATTATGATAAAACTTGTTTTTTATGTGAATTTTGTCTAATAAATCATATCAAGGGGCCATTTATATTGAGTTATGTTTTGATTTTGGAAGAAATGCCCTAATCTGACTAAAAAAATCGGTATAATCCTCGGATTCCAGAGAGGGACTGATTTGTCATTGTCAGTACTACAGTATACACACATTATTGTACATAGCATGTGTTATACAGTGATTTGTATATACTGCATTGGTCTTACACATGCTACACCGTATAGTAATAAGCTAATAATGTAATACTATATAGGACATCTCTGAACAATAAGAAATTATAAAAATATGTAGTACCAGTAAGAGCCAGTCCTAGTGAAGAGTTAGATGCAGAGTTATAGCTAAGCACTCTGCAAACATTATCATCATGTGCACTGATGGCCTGTGCATTCACTTGTATGGGCAATAAAAAAAGCAGTATAGTAGCTCATAGACTATTATGGACTAAAGTCTTTGGAAGATTGTGTTAGTGACCCGGGGACAAGATCCAGAATGCATTCTGGAGCAACTGTAGGTAAATTTCAAAATGAGCAGATTTGCAACTTAAAATGGGGGATCAATCACCCTACATAGATTCTAGTGATGCTTTTTTTTGTGGGTATCCCCCCCACAAATACTATTTTCAGGGGATTTCCTGTTTAATTATGTCGATAAATATGCCCCTTAGTCTTTAGGTATATCTGTATTCATTCAATTGATCAAATGTGACTTTTAGCCAGCAAGCTATTTTCATTTTATTTAAAAAGAGAGCAGACCTTTATATCACAACTGGTCATTAACAAATACTGTATATATATTTTTAATTTATGTACTGCAGCTACTTACAACCATTTGAGTTTTCTCTGTTTGATTCTGTTTTTTTTTTTTTTTTTAAATATTTGTGGTTTTCTTACTCATTTACGCAGTGCACTATGTGACTTCAGGTAACCAACAACAGTATGCAAGCACGTAAGTAAACAAGATGGTTATGCCGATAGTAAATATAAAACTGGCTATTGCAGTAGCACTCTTCCAAATAAGCTATAGTTTTAATGCCCCTGTTATAATTGTGAAACGGAGATGGTCAACTCACAGATAGCACTCTGGAGTCCCGGAGGTATCCTGCCAAAATCACCGGTAATTTAGAACAGAAGATCTGGGAGCTTGTACCTCAGTGCTGTGGTGGCTATTTTCCTCATAAAAGACCAGTAGGTATTGCCAGTAGAACATCTGTAGGTGTCAATGTGAAGCAGCTGGAAGAATCCTGGTAATTACAACCTGCAGTAAGAGATGGTGATTTGTTTAAAGCTGCGGTAGATATAAACAAGTATTCAGCATGGGGATACAAATCAAGATGTCCCAATGAATATGTCAGCAAAACCTTGACGCATTTCTCCTGGTATAATGTCTCCAAGTTTCCTTAGAAGGTAAAGTGTATGTCCGGTGCTGAAAGCCCCTTATATAGTGAGTTCATTCTAATTAAGGTCAATTGCTTACACCTATGGTTCATTACATCTGACATATCACAAGATTGCTCATATATACAAACACAGGAACAATGTATATAATATTGCATATAATCTAAAATGTACATAATGAAGCAAATACATTATAAATAACCCACAAACAATAATAATAAGAGTGATAGAAATGAATAAAGCTAATGAACATGAATGGCAGAATCCCATTCAAGCGAAGAGGAACCTTATTATTAAAAACAAGAAATTAATAATACAATATATAAATATTACAATACAATGAGATCCTAATCATCACCCATCAGATGTAAATATATGGATGAAAAAATATAAAAAACATTTACAAAATATAATATGCTATATCCAATAGAGCATTATTTAACATACAAAATATATAGATCACAAGCAATAGATCAAAATTTACTAAACACCGTTAAAAATCTAATTCTAATTTTCATTAAGACCCTCAGGGAACAGAGTATGAAGTGGATTAATCCAGTATGTCTCCCTAGCACAGAGTCTGCGATACCGATCGCCCCCTCATTGTGTGCAGGGAATTTTTATCAAGTTTAGTTGCAGTGAGAATTTCTGAGTTAGAGTGTCTAACCTGTGCCGAATGACAAGAGACACTATGTTTCAATGTTTCAATATACCTCTAAAAATGTTCATGCTATGCTCTAGGAACTGACTTTTACATTTTCTAATAGTGCACACTACGTATTGTTTCTTGTATGGGCAGAAGAGTACATATATCACAAAATCTGACTCACAGTTCAAAAAAGACTTAATATGAAAATGTTGTACTGTAATCAAATAGGAGAAATTGGTCCATCGGTGACAGATATGTATACAAGTGATACACCTATTATGGCTGCAATTAAAGCAACCACAGCGTTTAGCACTGAGCCAGTTCGACGGAGCAATCAAACTGTCCTGTTCTCTTTTGTAATTGAAATGGTTCCTTACCAATTTTTTTGTAGTCTATCTACCTTCTTAAAATAAGGAAGAGCTAAGAAAAATCTTCTCATTAAAAACACAAACCCCCAAAGGACTTAATATAGACAATGAGGTTAAATCCATTATAAACCAATGATATCCATTACTCTGCATGACACTTGAGCCCCTGAGAATAGTTTAGAAATACTCATGTTTTAACAACTGACTCGCCAGTGTTAATTAACTTAAGAAATTCTGCCCTTATTCACCATTAAACCAACTAAATGTAAAATTTAAAAAATATTTATTATTACTGAATCCCTGATTAACACTATTCTATCAAATTCTTACATCAAAAGTCACAAAAACTGACATAAAGGCAAATCAGCATGAAGGGTTAAACCACCTGTCATTTCCTATGTAATTAATCCACAGCTTTTAAAAACACAGTCTCTAACCAATTATAAGAATTGTTTACATTACTACCATGGTAACGCCAGCTCCCCATCAGGAGTGATGTTACGCAGAGTTCACTACTAAAGGAGACACATCTCTTACTACAAGAACACATCCCTGAGGAAGGCTTGCGAGCTGCTACGCATCAGACCCACCACAAACTTTACACACCTGTAAGGTGCAGCCAAGGACTTAGAATCACAATTCCACGGGGCATACCCATTCTGTACTCCATCATGGGTTCTCGCAATACAACGAGAAATCCTGGAAGTAACCAGCAACCTTTCCAACATATGCACTGTGTTGGGACTGGACTCCTGCCCTGCCTCCACCAGATCCTTAGTTTTCTCACCATTTGGGTGAGTGGAGTGGCCATTCACGGTGGTAGGTGGCTGGAGAACACATGACTGGCAGGGATCGTGGGACCCAGTAGTCTTGCCTTGACTGGTGATTCACATCAGGACCCTTAGAGAGTGTGTAACCGGGCACACACTCTACGGGGGTAGAAGCAGACAGGAAGACCAAATTGAGACATTTTACCCAGCGAGAAGATCAACAACATTTTGGCACCAAATAGGTAAGTTGTCAGACTGGAGAGTACAGGATGCCGCCCTTCCAGGGAGCAACACCTGCAGGACCCTCCAGTGATACCACATCCCATCACAATTAAGGATTTTTTATGACTTAAGTTGGCTTATATTTATGAGGCCACTCAAAGAACAAACTTTGCCTTGATTCAGTTACCTTATATCATTGAATTACTGCAACTATTACACTGCCACCAAATAGGGAGCACAGTGACTCCAATTTTAATAATAAATAGCAGTTGTTTTTACCCTCAATGTTATATTACTTATTCATTCACAACACCCTAATACTGCAGGTATTGTACTTACACAGCTGAGCCCAGGCATATTGTTTGGTTTATGTATCATCCAATTCATTCGTTAAAATTGGATCAAGTTTCAAGATGGAGAAATTTTTGTTTATAATATTTTTAACCTTAAATGTTGTACTATTTTGTTTGGAAACAAAAACCATGGAACACTCAAATTTACATTTATTCTCATTCGCTCTCCTATTTTTATGATTAGGGGGATGTAATAAATCAGACCTATCTAGCTTTATGGTATCCTCGAATGCTGTATTAAGTAATTCATCTGGATAAGCTTTATCCTTAAAGGAGCCTATCATCTTTAACACTTGTTCATTAAATTTATTAGTATTGGTGCAATTACATCTCTACCTGTGCAATTGTCCATTCTGCTATTCATGTTCATTAGCTTTATTATTTCTATCACTCTTATTATTGTTTGTAGGTTGTTTATAATGTATTTGCTTCATTATGTACATTTTAGATTATCTGCAAAATTATATACATTGTTTGTGTGTTTGTATATATGAGCAATCTTGTGATATGTCAGGGGTAATACAATATAAGTATAAGTAATTGACCTTAACTAGAATGAACTCACTATATAAGGGGCTCTCAGTACAGAATATACCCTTTAACTTATGAGGAAACCGGGAGCCATTAGACCCGGATAAAAACGTCAAGGTTTTGCTGACATATTCATTGGGACATCTTGATTTGTATCCCCAAGCTGAAAGCTTTCTTTTATCTACCGCAGCTTTCAACAAATCACCATCTCTTTCTGCAGGTTATAATTACCAGGATTCTTCCAGCTGCTTCACACTGACACTACCCACTTCACATTGACACCTAGTGCTGCTGTATATCGTCTGGATATCCACCTCTACAGTTGGTCTACTGGTAATACCTACTAGTCTTTTATGAGGAAAATAGCCAGCATAGCACAGAGGTACGAGCTCCCAGATCTTTTATTCTTAATTACCAGTGATTTTGGCAGGATACCTCCAGGAATCCAGTGTGCTATCTATGAGTTAACCATGGTTATACAGGAGCATTAAAACTATAGCTTATTTGGAAGAGTGCTAATGCAATAGTCAGTTTTATATTTACTATCAGCATCACCATCATGCTAACTTTGTGGACTTGCTTGTTCCATGTACATGCTTGCATCCCCAATCAGAACATTATACAGTCCATTTCATTACCTTCACAGGACAGCGTGTGGTAAGAGACGTATCTGTTATACATTTGACTGTGGACTAAACTTATATACGATTATTCTATAGCCACATTGTGTTAGTTCTAAAGGAATATATGGTGCTACATTGTTGCTATTATTTGACATTTTTACATAATACCTTGCTTTGTTTGGATTGGATACAAATTCATTATTCCTTCATTGTACTATTTTAACCTATAGATCCTATACTGTACATTGATGTCTTGTTGATATATTTTATTGTAAATAAATGTCTCGCTCCTCTACTGTTTCTGACCAAGCATTCCCTTTTTTCCCCTTGTTTCTCATTTTTTTAGTGGGTAACATAACCCATTTTGTGAGCTGGTAGTCAGTACAGGGTAATCAGGGGTTCTCCTATAGTGCACCATCTTATTTGTACACTAACAACCAGGCACTTATTATAAGATTGACATCCAGCATTACACATAATATCGGATAGTCATGTGATCTAGGATCACTTTCATAGGACTTTGTGTAAGATTTGTTTTTTGCATCATTCTTTTTATTTATACAAATAAAATAAGATTATTAAATAACTCATTAGATATTGGTATAAATGAGATTGCCTAAATAAACTTTTATTAAAAAGTTGATTGGATGGATACTGTTATCTAATTATGTATGCTATGCAATTGTTAAGCATTTCCTAATCAAGGGAGTATAAATGTGCTCCAATTACACATTGGAGGTTATATTTACTAAAGTGAGAGAATTTAGAAGTGGAGATGTTGCCCACAGCAACCAATCAGATTCTAGTTATTATCTTCTCAAATGTGCTAGTTAAATGTTTAGTAGAATCAGAATGGTTGCTACGGGGAACATCTCAACTTCTAAAAACTTCACTTCTAATGAAGTTGGATGACCTTGCCCCAGGAAACACCTTAAGTCTGACCATCTAAATGTGTTCCATCCTTTTGGACATATGCCACTGTTTATTGGACCTGTTTGGACTATTAACCTGAACTACATTTCTATATAGCACTTTGGACTATTATTCTCCATCTGATTCACAACACCTGCAGTGTATGGATACCTAGTGGACAACCTTAACAGATCTCCTCTTGTGCAAGTTTTATCTAAAAGAATTGTTTGGTTTTAGGTGGGCAGCACATCATTCTGCTGGTTGCTAGGAGATTAGAACACCAGCATAAGAAGCTGCTTTGCATGCTGGTCCAGGTCATTGTTAGGAGACTGGGATGCCTGTGTATGTGAACAAAAAGGCTGAGAAGGAATGTTTTCAGCTAGTGTCAATTAGATGGGACCCTAGCTAGTTGCTCTCCTACTGTATAAGCAGCCTCTCACCTATAGCATATATCACTTGCAGGGGGGTTGTCTTGATTGATGCCTTGTGATTTGGTCTGTGTGTATAGTAAAAGTCTGACAGGTCTTTACTTCCTTGTGAGTCATAGCTTCATGCCTTGGTATTTAGCCTGCTGTTCTTGGTGCCTGGTGAACTTCTATATTGCTGGAATCCTGATTCATATGTGCTTGTCCAGTCTGCTCTATGGTCTCCTGTCCTTTGCAACACCTGATAAGTATTTATTTACTTAATTTTGTTAAAGTGCTGCATGTCTGCAATTGTCAATATTAAGCTTCCTGTTTAAACTATACTGCTGCAGTTGACACTATTGGAAAAAGTGCTGTTTGTCTGAAATTACCATTATCAAGCTACATCTGCTGTAATACAGCTTCAGTTGCCATTATCAAACCCACGTGTTTAACGATATAGCTTAAAATATTGTATCCAGTTACTCCAGCATAAACCCTGTGATTACGTGTTAATTGTATGAGTCCCTACTATCCTGAGTTAATTCCTGGTGGCATCTCAGTACCAGTGAGCGTCTCTCACTATGGGAAAAGGGTGGCAGTTATAGGCAATGACCTCTGTAGCATGGTTCTAGGGTTCTCATGCAATTATTCATCCACATTCATCCACATTTGGGACATCCATCCACCATAATTGGATATTACCTTTTGGCATTTATTCCTAATATATATTATTTGAAGATCAGGATCCTTTCTTGGGGCTATGATAATTATGGTTTTTGATTTATGAATGATTTTTACCACTACATTTTATACTATATTTTATGCTGTATCTAATTAAATAAATTTATTTTTTTTACCCTATTCATCCATACCATTATTTTTGTTTAAACATCAGCACTGGTTCCTTTTACTTCTATTACATAGTATATATTAGGGCAGACTACCCCATTACTGCTGCTATTGTCAGCTCATTTGGGAATATTCTTCTTTTCACACTGTATTTCTTACTCATTTGTTTGGATCTTTAACTTAACTAATGACAATACACATTTTACTAATTTGCAAGAAATTTATTAAGTAAAGAAATTGTTTAGGAAATAAAGCAACAATCAAAACTTCTCAAAAACATGGACGATCCAATGAGACAGAGAATTTCAGGAAATCATTAATATTGAGTTGCAAAGATTCAGAATCAGTTTTCTCCCTTGCAATATTATGGGCTTTGGTTGGAGTCCTGTGCCTCTGTAAAATAATAACAATATAAGTACAATTAAGAACATAGAACCATGATCCTAGAATGAATGCATCAGTAAGTTACAAGCTCACACTACAATATTTGTTGAACATAAAACAGATTTATAATTGAAGCATCTTAGCTTTCTCAATATGTTTATACATATTTAATTTACTAGCTCTGGCTGATAATACATTAAGAAAACAATATAAACAGATATTCACACTTTAAAGCTGGCCACACACTAGACCAACTTACATCCAACCATCCAACTAGTTGATTGGTTGGAATGAAAATCTGGAAAGGTATGAAAGCAAATGACAATCAGCAATTTGCTCCCAAATGCTGGAAAATGGACAAAAACTGTTGTTTGAACCAATTATTTTGATCAAACATTTAATAAACTTGTCTGACCGACCATTTTCATCTGTTTTCTGGCATTTAGGAGAAAATTGCTGATCATCAGTTACTCCCATACGTTACCAGATTTTCATTCCAACCAATCAACTAGTTGGATGAAAGTTGGTCTAGTGTGTGGCCAGCTTGAGGCTACATGTCTAATTGGAGCTGTTAGAAGACTGCAATATACTTTCAGTTGGCTGTATATACTCCTGGTATTCTCTTTTATGCCGCATCACAGCTTTGCTGTATTGTGTGGACTGTGTCATTGTAGGACAGTTACACAGCTAATGATTTTTTTGGCACACCTGCAGATTAGATCTAGTCATATCTGCTATGAAGAGTTATTAATTTTGTATTGGCAAAGCAAGTAACCCCTTTATTCTGTACTATAATTACTGAGCAATATTAGTAATCCAAAGGATCTCTACAATTTTAAAATAAATGGTGTTTAATCTAATCTTGATTTAGTTTTGGACAGGTGCTGAAAACAACAAATTGCACAAAAGTTATGTAATATATGGATGAACATAAATGTACAGCAGATATGTATTATCTTATTAAACTAGTACACATACTTTTTAGAAAATGCATGGAATAGACTTTATGTCCTTGTGTATAAAGCTTCTAAATTTGAAAGTGTGGTGTTGGTCTATAATTTTCCAGAATGCAAAAGAGAAATGATAGACAGAATCTAATTGGTTACTATAGGCAAAACCACACTTTTCATACTTAAGTTTTAGTAAATCTAAACCATGGACTCCGGAAAAACCACTCTTAAGATGTTATCCACCTTGAAATAACTTTGAAGCATTATTATTATTTTTTTTATTTACTTTTTGTTATTTTACAGAATCTAAAGGGTATTTTTCTCAGAAGGCAAATAACCTCATTGGCAGAAAACCAGGCATTTCAATTAGAAATAGGATTTATTACCAAAATGACAGAAATACAAAATGGGTTACTGCCAGTGATAGCATTGTTATTGATGATGATGATTATAAACCTGCATCTGCATGGGAAAATCTACTGTATGTAACAAATATTTTGACCTGTTGTTAGCACCATATCAGAATGTCCAAAACAGAAATAAAAAACATTTAAAAGTTTTATTATTCGATAAAATAAATATATTAGATATATCTTTATTTTAGATATATCTTTTTTTAAAATGTACACATAAATTATATATGATCAGACTGTTTTTCATTAATCTGAGATTTCAGCTCCAAGTTTTCACATGAATAAGCACAATTACTGATCAGCCATTACTGTAAATTAACCCTTATCACTTTCAGTCTGTATTACAGGGGCAACTGGATATTGCTTCGGTGCTCTGGTGATATGTTTTGGTCAAATTGCAGTTGAAAAGTAAAAAAGTGCTCTCAATGATAAATTGTTCCCAAATGTTATATCATCTTAGTTATCCAGCAATAGGCAATCTCTATCTGTATATCGCTATGGGAGAGATGTACTAAGCTCTGAAAAGTGATAAACTGGAGAGTGATAAACTGCCAGCCACATGTTACAGACTGTTTGAAAAATTAGAGTTAGGAGCTGATTGGCTGGTGGTTTGTCATTCTCCAGTTTATCACTTTTCAGAGCTTAATACATCTATCCCTTAGCATTTCCCACCTACAACATCACCTCAATGTTCCCGAGCTCCGATAGTAAATGGAATAAACAGAATAGTATTATAAGCAACTTAAAAAATGTACAGTACAATTGTATCACAAAGTGTTTTCATCAGCCTAAATAGAGACTGTATATCCATAGGAATATGGAACATATTTAGTTGGATTTTTTTGTGATCAGTAGCTAAAAACTAAGTACAAATGGAAATAATGTCTTTAACTATGGAAAAATCCAAGTATAAGGGATAGGCAACTTTTGCAATAGTCCCTTGCAATCATGTTGTATGTGACCTTTGGTCACTAATATACACAGCCTGTAGGTCATATTTAACCATCAGTCACTTATGGAGTTGCAGTTATCAAATTATCCCCAAAATATCAGATTTATGTGTAGCCAACACAACGGGGAATAGCTGTATTTTTTGGCAACTAAGGATACATTGTGTTAGTGTGCTATACAGTGAGGCCTAGGTATACATATGGGGATGCAACAGTCTTTTTTTTTTACTAGGGCACTACGCGGCATAACTTTAACTAGGGTACTACTATGGTTGAATAAATGATCTTTGACACTACTATGGAGGATAAATGTAACAACTATTATGGAGAGACACATTAATTAGATGCACACAATTAAAAGCGTTAATAGCTGTATCTGAAAAAAGCAAGATAAGTGAATGTATCGATTAATCTCTATATAGCTAAAATATTTTCATTGTATTTTTTTATTTATTTATAGTCTATATTGTCCATGATAAAGTTAATTTGCCTATTTGGAATTTGTGTTAATGTTGATAGATAGTGCCGGGTTGCGTTACATCCATTTTGATGGTTAATCACTGTGTATAGCGACTTAATGTCACTCGTGCATAGTATGTAATCATTTTTCCATTCTACAGTGTCGAATATCTGGAGAATATGCATAGTAACTTTAAGAAAACTTCTTTGTTGTGATACTAAAGGTTGTAAGTAGTGATCCACATACTTGGATCAATTGTCCATCAGCGATCCAATGCCCGACACTATAGGTCTTCCCGGTGGTTTTTCTAAGCATTTATGAATCTTCGGTAGGTTGTTAAAGGTGGGGATCCTTGGGTGTTCTATGCTGATGAAATCATATTCTTTTTTTGTTATAATGTCCAATTGTAGGCCTTCATCCAGTTGTAATTGTAGGATATCTTTGAATTCCTTTGTGGGGTCTGTTTGAAGTTTTATGTAGGTTTTTGTGCCCAAAAGGAGGTTGGTAGCTTCTTCTTTGTACTTTTCCACATCCATAATTACCACATCTCCTCCCTTAACTACTGGTTTTATCACAATTGAACCATCCTCTTTTAATTCTTTCAAACTCTGTATTTCTTCCTTTGTGAAATTGTATGATATTTTTTGTTTATCCAGTAGATTGGTAATTTCTTCTTCTATCAGTCGTTGGAAGGTGGTTATGTGAGGTCCCTTCATATGTTCCGGAAAGAATGTTGATTGGGGTTTGTAATCCATGTGTGTATATTCCCTTTTTTGTGGTATGATCTCTCTTGTAGGAGCATCTTTCAGAAAATATTTCTTCAGACACAATTTTCTAATGAATTTTTGTGTATCGATGAAAAGGTTGAATTTGTTGCTGCTTGACTGAGGTGCAAATTTTAGTCCTTTTTTGAGGACATTAGTTTGATCTGTTCTTAGTTGTTTCTTACTTAAATTAAATAAGCTATTTGTTTCATCACTTCTTTTTGGTTTGGGGTGCTTCTTTCCTCCTCTTGTACCTCGTTTTCATTTATAGGATTGTTTTGTCTCTTTTTGTGCTGTGTTTGTGTATAATCTGGCGTTTTTTCTGATCCCCAACTGACTTCTAAAAAAGTTTCATCATCATCGCTTTCCAAATCTTCTGTGTACTTTCTTCTTAATGTTCTCTTTTTTGGTGTTTGTTCTTTCTTGTCTTCTATGGTCTGTAGCAATGTCCGATAGTTATTGTGTTCTTCTTGTTTTGCATCTTGTGTCCCCTTATGGTAAGAATCTCTTATTATTTTGTATGGATTTAGTTCATTGTAGGTGAAATTCCTCCAATTGTAGGGTTGGTAATTCCTCTGGGTTCTTGGTATTTGTGGTATATGTTTAAGTGACTGTGCTTTTTTCTTGTGGTTAGCTTGTGTTCTTATTTGTTGTTCAGTTTTTTTCCCAAGAGTCTGTTTTTTCTCCTCGCCAATTTTCTGATTTGTTTGTTTGTCCACTCAGATCACTACAAGTGCTTAAATACTTTTTTCAATATTTCTATTACCAATTTAAGCAGCTAAAATGTCAAACGCATACACTCCACTTCCCCAAGGACAGAGGGCTGAATGTTTCTGAAAAGAGGTTTAAAGCCCTACATTCCTTTCATGACGAAAGAGCTGATATCGTCCTAGTACAAGGAACTCACATCATTCTGATTACAACTCCTTGCCTTAGTAATAGATGCTACCCCATGGTCTATTATGGCAATTACACCCAATCTAAGAGTGGCAATTTTGTTTACCAAAGCTTTACCTGTATCCAATGAAGAGGACCATAGGTTGGAGAAGGGGAGGTGCCCATTTGTTAAATGCACTGTGTTTACCCAAGTCTTCACCATTGTTAATAGTTATGCCCCAAATCAGGGTCAACCGGCCTTTCTCAAGAATATGTTTTATAAGATTGCTCTCTCCAAGAAGGCTTCCTAGTGGTCAGAGGTGATTTAAACTGGGCTTGAGATCACCAACTGCATGTGTTCTCCATTTCCTTTACCATCCCCATTAGTATGACTTGCAAGGTAAGGTCAATATAACACAGTACTTGCCGTCACATGCGCTCCTCTGGAGTAAACAACTGTTCAACTGTAGAGGACATCCACACAACAAACCAAGGGTTGCACGGACCCATCCCGGGAGGTTGACTGTTTATACCCTATACCTGCTTTATTGGGTGTGTGCTGTCCTACACCCCATTATATCTGGTACGCTGCTTCTCTGTTGGATTTTTTATGGATAAGTTTTAGCAATAAATAAAGCTGTACTTCACTATATATACCTTTATATACCCTTTTTTGAGGAAAATATCATTGCACTTGCGAAAGGAGGGTTTCCACCTTTAATAGGAATACTTTTAGAAACAAGAGGAATACGAGATTGTCTATCAAGAGGATTTCTCCTGATCAATTAACCATTTGAACAGTTGTTGTTTACTCCAGAGGAGTGCATGTGACTGCAAGTACTGTGTTATATTGGGTTTTGAAGAACGGGTGTTAAGTGATCACCCCAGCGGTAACTGCAGCACTGTGGAATTGGAGCGCCAGTTTTATTTTTGTTTGTATTGCAAGGTAAGGTGTCTGCTCCACACTCATGAGTTGTCCGATGTTTGGCATATTCTTCATCCCACAGATAGGGATTTTACTCATTTCTCACACCCATATCAGCCCTATTCCAGGATAGATTATATATTGTTAGGCCATAGGCATCTCCACTTGGTGCATTGTGCTCTATAGGCTTGATGACTTGGTCAGACCATGCCCCAGTCCTGATGAACCTATCACTAGGAGTAGTTGACTCCTTATGACAATTTAATCAATCCCTACTGACTGACCCCTATTGTAGCTCCCAATTTGAAGAGACTATTGATGAGTATATTGGTTGTAATATAACCCCTGACATATCGAGGCTTACTATTTGGGAGGCACACAAATGTGTACTTGTGGAAATTGTATTAAGTTAGGTGCTTATTTGAAAAAACAAAGGTGACCCAAATTGAGAATTTGTTGCAGAATGTACAGAACTTGGAGTCTTCTCATAAAGCTTCCATTTCTTCTGATATCTATGTTGAATTAGTAGCTGCGTATATGGCATTGAATAAGCTTTTTCTTGATAAAATTAAATATTCTTGTAGAAAATGTAGCAGATATTATAAATGAGACAACAAACCTGGGAAAATATTAGCTTGCACTACATGTGCAGAATGCTCTCTCATTTATATCCTCTATAAGGATGATAGGGATCTGACTCACCATGACGATCACTATGCGATGGCATTCTGTACCTTTTATTCTTCTCTCTACAATCTCCCTCCCTCTGCAGCCTACCCTGACACTTTGGTAAAACAACATGCCATTAGTGATTCCCTTTTTAAAGTAGGGTTACCTAGGCTCACTATGTTTGATTGTGAGGAGTTCAAGAGGCCTTTAATATGCTTTAATTGGAGCAGGCTATCAAATATACTCCTTCTGATAAGAGTCCTGGCCCAAATGGTGTTAATATCAACTATTAAAAGGCCTTTAGGGGTAAGCTACTTCCATTACTTCTGGAGGCCTTTAACACAGTCTTAGAACAGTCAAATTTCTCTGGCCATCCCTGAAAGCAATTTTATTGTCTACTGATGCCAAGAAGGCATTTGATAGGATCAACTGGGGTTTTATGACTGGTGTGTTGCAACATTTGGGACTAGGTCCGGTCTTCTTTCAATGCATCCTTTCCCTCTACCACTCCCCATTAGCCAAGGTTAGAGTCAATGGCTCCCTTTCCTGCTCCTTCACTTTTATTAATGGTAATCAGCAAAGTTTCCCGCTTTTGCCCTTGATTTTTATTCTTTGCATGGATGCCCTGCCGAAGTCTATTTGTCACAACTCTTGGATGGTTAATGGACGCAACACCTATTTTGGGAATTGACAAGACCTATTTCTGAGGCGCAGAGTCTATTGTTCTCGGCGGTGTTCACCATGGACCCTCGCAAGAGGGTATAGACTTAGCTGCATCCAACACACAGGTCGCGGCCCTCAGAATAGGTTCCCCTATACAGGTGATAGTGTACTCTGGATGTAATGGAGAAGATTCTCAGTGTAGTCAACAGGCCGGGTCAAAACCAAATGGACAAATGGTACCAGGGAGCAGACATATGCAGGTAACAGAAGATAGCCAAGGTCAGAACCAGATAACCAACTGCAGTACCAGGGATTAGGCAGAAGTAGGTCAGAAACAAAGCCAGGGTCAGGAACAGACTTGCAGAGGCTGATTGCAGGAATCCTCTAATCAGTGCAGCTTGTGATTGCACTGAGCTGGATAGCAGGCTGCAACTGATGTTTTTTAAGTAAGTTCTTAGGAAAAGCTTATTATTCCTAAACTGGAATACAGCAGCACATGATTCAGGACACAGAAACTGCAGTTATTGAGCCAGATAGCAGTGATGGTTTTCTGCACAAAGGAGCCACAGGACAGAACTTCACACTAGGATGGAACTCTTGCTCTGGCACCAGTGGGAGTTCTCACAGGGGATATGAATCTGCTGCCAGTCCCTGATAGGCTGCTAAGGTCAGCTAAGGCAGGAGCACTCCCACTGGAAGAATGCTAGCAGCTGACATAGTGCATGATGGTGATGTCAGTGCATGGTTCTCGAACAAGGTCAGGCAGAATTCCTGACCTGCAGCAAATGGTAATGTAAGTCACACAATTTGAGCAGAGTGTGACTTTATTTACTTAAACCATAATATTTCTGGCTACACCCTCCAAGATAAAGAATATAAATTGTCTCTCTTCGCCGATGATTTGATGGCACCATTACTTCTCTGATCACTTCCCTACATAATTTATTGGATGAGTTTAGGAAATCTGGTGACCTTTCCAACTTCAAGGTATTTTATGCCAAATCGGTTGCCTTCAATATCATAGCACCTCCCCAAATGTCAACAGGACTTAAAACTACTTTTCCCTTTACCTGGCACATTTCCCAAATGAAATTGCTTGGAGTAGTCATTACAAGAGACCTCGGCCATTTGTTTGAAGCTGATATTTCCCCACTCTTGGCCAAAATATGTTTGGACCTGCAGTCTTGGAGAACTTGACCTTTCTCATGGTTTGGGAGGTTAGGCATACTAAAAATGAATTATCTCCCAGACTTTATATCTTCAGCCAACTCTGAGACTGATTTAGCAAGGATAGCTATTATGCTACTATACATGCAATGCAGTTGCTAATATCAGTGGTGACATGCAAATAATTCTATTCGCATTGCAATCAGAGCCTAATTTAAGGATGCCCACTTCCCCTTACACACATCCATATAATTTGACAACATAGCAAAATAATTGTTAACATTGAGTAATGTCAGACCCATATGCAAAGTTAAGGCAGATAAGACCTCACTCAGGAACTGCTAACTTTAGTGCTGTTAGGATCTGCGGTTAAGCAGATAATTTTTTTGCTACTCAAACTCTGCTTTTCATTCCTGTCTGTCTTGGTGCAGGTCTCATGTGTTTAGTAATTGCTCTCTGTCTATGTACAATATCAGCTGCACACTAATTGATTATCTTGTCTGTGTGCACAGGCCAGGTGCAGGAGTCTGTCATTAGGGAGCACAGTGTGCATCTCTGCGGCAGCCATTTGTGTTATCTCAGCGGTGTGGAGTGCACTACATCCAGGGTGCAGGTCAGCGTCAGCTGGTTTTTGTCAACCCGGCAACACTGGTCACATCCCTGCGTTCTGAGTATGCAACCCAGCACATCAACGCCATTGTCAACCCTGCAGCACTAGTCACATATCAGTGTCTAAAGGGCACAATCCAGCACTTTGATGCCAGTATCAACTCAGCAATACTGGTAGCAACTCAGTGTCCAAAAGTGCATCCTCTGGCACACCACCGCCAGTGTCAACCCAGCAAAATTTGTAACCATTCGGGCCTCAGGTCGCAATGATCCAAAGCTCACTAGCCCTCAAGGCTGCCTACACAGCCGAAAGGCTGCATCCCACCTTCAGTCCTCTAGCCACAATGAGCCAAAGCTCAACAGCCGCAAGGCTGCCTCCACAGCTCAAAGGCTGCATCTCACCTTCGGCCAACAGGCCACAATGAGCCAAAGCTCACTAGCCCTCAAGGCAGCCGCAACAGCTCAAAGGCTGCATCTCACCTTCGGCCCACAGGCCACAATGAGCCAAAGCTGAACAGCCCTTCATGATGGTTCCAGAGCCCAAAATGTCAGCGGTTGTTTTTATTGTGGAACCGGGGTGGATACAGGAGGGGACACAGAATCAGAACTGTAAAAAAAACTTGGGTTATTTAATGAATGGAATGATAGACATGAAAAAACCAAGTCCAGGGCAAAAGTGGAGATGGGCCAGTGTGAAATAATAAGTCCAGCAGCAAATAATAAATCCGGAATCAAGGTAACAGGAGTGCAGCGATAATGTTTATGTATGTCCAGAGGGAAACAAACTGTAAGCAGGGGTCGATGCAGTAAGAAGGTAGTCTGGCTGGTGAGTGGGATTACAACAGTAGTGGGAGAAGGAGTTGCTGGTAGGTGCTGGGAATCCTGAGGCTACCTGAAACTGGCAGGGAGCTAGGCAGAACTGAAGTCAGCTGCTTAGAGGAGCTCAGATAAGTGTGACCAGACTCGGCTGATACACATTGCACTGGCAAAGTAAGGAAGCTGTGAACTCTCTTAAATCCCCAACAGCAGAGCATGATTGGCTGGACAGAACAGCTAGGGGATTGGTTCCCTAGGTCACATGGCCCAATGCAAGATGGCGGTGCCCATAAAACTGCAACTTGGGAACACTGTGCAACACTCCCATGCTGGCATGGCCTACCAACAAGGAACCAACAGATGCACCCCGTGCCAGTGCACCCGTGCCAGTCTCCTGCACTGCCACCGGATGGCCCATGCCAGAGCACCCTAATGGGCAAAGACCGAGGACTTACCAGTAAGGAACTGCTGGTCGTGACACAAAGGCTGCATCTTACCTTCTTTACTTAGGCCACAACTATTCATACAAACCAGCCCCAAAGGTGGTCATCAGACTGTATCTAACCAACCCAAAGGCAGCATCACACCCTTTTGTCGACTAGTCAATATTAATCAGCCGTCCAGGCTCACACTATATCTGGCCTGACTAACCATACTTTTCTAACAAGTGCACGCTCTGAGGCCTCAGGCACATATGGTATCACAATGGCAAAATTATGCATGCCCCTGCAATGCCATTGAAACACACAAGCATGTCTGTGATTACCCTACCACCCCCCCATTACCACCCATAATCAGCACTTCCTGTCAATCACTCTGGAGCAGCTGGTTCACTCACACGCACTGTGATGCATACGTATTTGTATTAGCAACTGCGGTCCTTGCTGAATCAGGTCCTCTACTCATTTAGATTTCCCAGCGATGGTTTTTGTAAATACAGACCCTCATTAGAGAATTTGTGTGGGTAGGGGGAGGAGACCATGCCTGATATAGACCTGATGTACAGCACAACACATAGAAGGGGCCTCCGGCTTCCTAACATTCAGAATTTTTTTAACGCATGTCTCCTCACTAGAATCCTGGAATGGTTGAGAATTGACATGCAAAAGCAATGGGTACAGATTGAAATTCAGTAATTTACTGTCCCTATTTTCATAGCTCCGTGGCTTCCCACACCCCCCAGTTTGTCCCACCCTACCATTGCGCCTATATTATCCAATTGGAATTCTCTCCAAAAGAACCCCTCCATTTCATCTCAGACTCCCCTGTATTTGTCTGTCCTCCTGGGTTGGATCACAGAGCATTTATTTGTTGGCTAGATAGGGGTCTTTTTCAGGGATTAGTATGAAATACTGTCAGCCGCCTGGCCGGCGGTTCGATTCCCGTCAGCTGCAGCCCGACAGGAGCAGAGTGCGACGCAGCGGAAGCCCGAAAGCGCTGCAAAATCCAGATCGTGGATAGGTAAGTATCCACTAACCTAACCTAACCCCCCTAACCCTCCTTAGGGGTGCCTAACCCTAACTTCCCCCCAAGTGCCTAACCCTAATCCCCCCTCTCAGTGCCTAACCCTAACCACCCCCTTCCCCGCTGCCTAAACCTAAGTCCCCCGGGGGGTGCCTAACCCTAAGTCCCCCCCGGGGGTGCCTAACCCTCCCTCCCCCTAGCCTAACCCTAACCCTCCCAGGGGGTGCCTAACCCTAAGTCCCCCCCGGGAGCCCTAAACCTAACCCTCCCCCCCCACGGCTGTCCGCTCGCGGCACCCGGCATCACTACAATCGTGATGCTGGGCGCCGGTCTCCCGGCATCGGGGAAATGCGGGCGTCTACATCTAGACGCCCGGCATTTCACCCTTGCCGGGATAAGAAAGTCGGGAAGCCAGCTGCCGGTATATAGGCAGTCGGCTTCCCGATTGCCTCCCCTTTTTCAAGTCAGACATCTGGTGAGTGGGGACAAGTTGCATCCTTTGCCGAAATACAGTACAAGGCAATTGGAACTATCCCCCTCTTTTCTTTCTTTCTCTCACCCTATTATTCCCCTCAAACCTTCAAGTTTATCTTTTTCTTGATTTGTTAGTATTGTAAGGTTTTGATTTTTGTTTTCTCACATTTTATTTGTATGTGCTCTTCATCTGATTTCTGTCTTGTTTATCTATTTCATGAAAAATAAAAACCATTTTGTGCTAAAAAGTGAATTTTAAGTGACATTCTACAACCCATATTCTTTTAGAGGCGGCCGGTACCTGTGGGTGGTACCGGCTGCCTCCACCCATGATCATCCCCTTTAATTTGCCTTTTATCTACAGTGGCCACCCACTGCAATGTATAATAGTAACTGTGTGGCTCCATTCCTGCCAGGTGCACCATTATGATTACATACACATTACAGTGGGCAGTGTTGCAGCTGCCTGCCCCCTAATCTTTGCCCCTCCCCTGTATGCTATGGTGGCTTCAAGGACTGGAAGAGACATCATGATGTTCCTCCCAGTCCAGTCCCATAGTCCCCTGCACCAAGGAGCCTGTTCCTTTGGTGCTGGACTGCAGACAGTGCAGCCCAGTCAGTGCAGACAGAGAACGTTGAAGGAGGAACAGGCAGGAACGGAGATTGCAGCTTCCCCTGTCTTCCACATTGATGCAGGTAAGTGCTGAGAGACCTGGGGGTCCTTTGTACTGTGGGAATAATGTGTAAGGGAGAGGGGATGTTGTACTGTGTGGAATAATGTGTATGGAAGAGGAGGATTGTACTATGTGGAATAATGTGAATGGGAGAGGGGGGTTGTACTATGAGGCATAATGTGTAAGAGAGAGGGGGGTTGTATTTAGTTGCATAATGTGTAATGGGGGTTGTACTGTGTGGCATAATGTGTAAGGGAGAGGGGGTAGTTGTGCTGGGTGACATAATGTGTAAGGGATAGGGGTGGTTGTACTGCGGCCATAATGTGTAAGGGGTATTACTACTGTGTTGTGTAATGTGTAAGGGGCACTACTACAATTTAGCGTAATGTATATAAGGGACCCTACTAAAGGTATGTAGTGTAATGTAAATAAGGAGTACTGCTGTGTGGTGTAATATGAATTGGGGGTACTATATTGTGGACATGCTCTTTTCCCTATGAGCACTGTCCCTGTATATGATGGGGTGGGATGCGGGCACCAAATCTCTGTCTGGCACAGGGCATCAAAATGTCTAGTTACAGCTCTGAGAGTAACTAAAGGGAGTTTTTTCCCGTTAGGGAGTAACACTGCTTTCAGACTAATCTTTGAATAATTAATAAACAGTCAATGCTCACAAGTATTACAGTATTGATCATAAAACAGTTAACATACATACAAACACACATTGATTTTTTTTTTTTAAATGTAGTCAGAGAAAAGTTTCTTGTTTTAAAACTTGAAATTGTCGTACCCTGAGCAGAAGGTTCCATGGTTGCAGCCTATAATCCAAATGTTTTGCTTCTTGTTTTTACAGTTCAAATCACAAAGCAAATCTTTTAATTCTTCCTATCCACTGTAATTTCTGTATCTTCTGACTCGCTTTTCTCTGATGTCCCTGATACACTGGTACACACTCATAGTACAGGAACAAGCAGCACCTCTCCATGAGGCACAGGTTATAGCACTAAAGACACTTCAGGATATTTTATAGTGTTCTTAGTTGTACTGTAATGCCCAGCAGTACAAGTTAGACAAAATAACTTTCAGTACAGTGGTCCTTATAGAGGATGTCGTCCGATCTGGCTGGATTTGATGACATAATGGGAGCATCATCTAGTGTGTTAGTGCTATGTTGCTGACAATGCTCACTCCCATGCATTATCAGTGACACACTTGTTGGACCAACATGCAGGTCAGATGGACGACATCGTTACTGAGGGCCATGTCCCATCCATTGCTTCATTGCTTCTGGCATTGGCAAGTATGCACGCACTAGCTAATGCCGGCAACCCAGTGGGTCCCGTTGCTGACAAGGTTGGTACACACTAGACATCATCTAGTGTGTACCAGCCTTTAGGCTCATGCCATACCATTGGGAAAGCAAAAGGCATCATATGGTGATTTCCTCTCAACCATTCTGTTAGATTAGTTGCACAGGTTATGCAAGAAATATGGGATGCCCTGATTTTATCTTGGTCACCTAGAGCACAGTCAAAGTACATTTTAAAAATCTTCTTTATAAGGGCGCTAATAACCCACCCACCCAATCTTCATGTTCCGAGGTGAGATCCGAGTCCAGCTCAGGTTTTCCTGTGTGACTCGGGTCTCAAAATGAAATGTCATCATCCCGCTGTCAGATTCTCGTGGGTTTTAGATTCTATAAAGGTCACCGTGATTGGTACTATTTTCTCTCTGGCTGGGGACACTGTACAGAGCAGACGTGGTGCAGTTATTGTAGTTGTCAACTTGTCAGTCATCAATCATTGTCAGTGACTTATCATTGTCACTAATTGTTCAATGGTGCTGTGTTGTCAGGCTAGGGCTGCAGTACAATAAGTGGGGGGTGCTGCTGTGTCACTCACTGTTGTCCTGTCATGTCAATCAAGAGGCTGCAGTACATAAACGGCTGCTGCTGTCTTATCATATGCATCAAGGGGCTAGGGCTGCAGTTCATAAAGAGGGAAAGGGGGTGCTGTATTGTCCAGCGGTGGTCTGTCAATCCAGGGGTGCTCTTCCCCAGTGTAAAAAAATAGAAGTTCAATAGTTTTCTTAAATATATATTTTTTTCTTTCATTTTTTTGTGTGTGTGCTAGGTAGGAATAGCTACACTACTATTGTTTGGTGACACTGATGGCAAGACCACAGTTTATTGACCATGTATTTGTGACTCTGCAGGTGGTCTGTCCACAATCGGCAGGGGTGCTTTGTTGTCCATAAAAAAGGGTTGCAGTCTGTGTTGTTCTTCAAGGGGCTGTTGCCTCATTCAGGGGTGCTCTTTCCCAGTGTAAAAAATATTGTTTGGTGACACTACAGGTCAGACCGCAGTGTAAGTTTGTTGATATGGAGGATGATCAAGTGAGAGGAGAGAAGGAACTACATACTAGTCTTGCAACTGCTGCCAGCAGTCAAGATGATGATGCAAGGCCGACAACATCATCTGCTAAGGCACATGAACCAACTGTCTGCTCAGAAAAGTCACAGATCCCAGAGGAGAGTCCAAGTGTGTCCACGGTTGCCATGTGTGAGCCTGACCTTTCTAATACTGTACTTGAAGAGGATCCTGCTTCCACCATTTGTGTGCCCTCTGCAAATGTGGGGATGAGCAGCACAAGTCAACATGCTGACGTAAAAATCGAGAATGCTTCTGCGTAATTGCACCAGGAGAATGAGTAGGATATTTCTGCAGTTGGCGCTGACAAGGATGATGAGGATATTGATGATGAGGATGTTGATGCCAAGGATGTTGTTTGTGTTATCAGGTAACAGTTGTTGCCCATGGTATGAAAGTCCTTTGTCATGCTAGGGCAATATACAAATGTTTGTCAAGCAAGAGTGAGTAGAGGTAAGGACCTTAACCATCTAGGAATTTGCTCCCTGTTACGTCACTTGCAGTGCATTCATCAATTTCCAAAGTGCTTGCAAAATTCAGAAACTTTGGATAAAAATTTAACAATCAGTGCAAAATCTCCTTGCTGCTCCCTTCTCTCTATTAGATCCAAGCACCTGCAATATCCACCACCAACACCTGCATCATCAACATCCTCAATCATGATCAGAAGTAGTCCAGCAGCATCCAAATTCATAAGCATGACTGACTCCTCTCCTTTCTGTGATTCCTTAGAAGGATCCTTGAGTGCTATGCGTGTTGCTGCTGCTGCTGCTGCTGCTGCTGGGGATGGATCTTTATCACAGAAAGGGACAAAGAAGACTACTACTAGTAGTAATTTTAAAATAAAAATAGACTATTAAACAACCCTTTGATAGAGGAAGTAACGATAACAGCTGTCACCCAATTGCACAGCTGATCACTAACGCCATGATTGCTGTGCTAGTATTAGATGTTGAAATAATTGAAAATGAGGATGATACTGTGGAGGAATTGCAAAAGGAGGATGATAGGAAAATTTGTGTCCTATCTGATGCTAATGAGGATGAGAATGTTCATGATGAGGATGTTGTTTGCATAAATCATCCATCAGTGCTAGCAGTTCTTGCTTGTGATAAAAAGAAAGCCATAAAAGCCACTGCTTGGGTGTGGAATTATTTTAATCTAAATTCTGACAACAGTTGTGAAGGAATCAGTTCCATTTGCAAAGACAAAGTTAGTAGAGGAAGGGACATTAACCATCTAGGCACCTCCTCCCTGTTACATCATTTGCAGCGAGTTCATGTAGTTTGTTTAAGAAAATTATAATAATTTGTAAATTAATAACAGGCAGTCCAGTATCAGCTACCAACAGTTTGGACCAGCACATGCAATCTCCACCACCAACACCCTCATAATCAACCTCCTCCTTAATAATTGAAGGTAGTCATTCCAAAAATGTTTTGTGGGGGCCAAAACAAACCAAGGACTTCAGCCACAAAAGTCTCAGTCTTTGTTGCTAAAGTGCTTGGTTTGTTAAACTGTGTATGTCCTTTTTAATATCCCATATGAGTGTGTGGGAGGGCCCAAGGACAATTCCATCTAGCACCTTATTTCTTTACATTTTGGGGCACTGCCGACTGACTATTTTATAGTTTATTAAACTGCCATCCTGTCTGCCACTGCTGTGTGGCAATGCTTCATAGATGTCCTATATTTTTTTTTAACTGCCGTATGTTTGTGCCACTGCTCTGTCGCTTACTTTAGCCAGCCAGCTCACTGCAGCCTTTGGGCTATATTGGTGAAAAATAGTGAAATCAATATTGTGAGCTGTCAGGTGGATAAAAGTGTCGGGAAATGCCTGAAAATGATTGTTATTAAGGTTGATAATACTTTAGGAACAAAAACAGGTCCAAATTATGTGGATTTAGCTGTTTCTATATTTTTTTTGGAAAAAAAAACAGATCCAAAACCAAACCAAAACATGCAAGGGTGGTTTTGTAAAATCAAATCCAGATCCAAAACCTTGGAAGAGCTACAGATCCAAAACCAAAACACCGGGGTCGGTGCACATCCGTATTTTAAATACCCACAAATTTGAACTGCTGCCATTACTTTATATGTACTTACAAACAGTGCAAAACTTGTACTCACAAAGATAAATAACGAACACAAGCAAAGAATAAAACTCATTTAAAATTGAAAGTATGACAGGATCAGCGTAATTCCACATGAAGTGAATATGGAATGGCCAGATATCTCAGGTTGGGCAGAGCAATAGCAGTAGGACTGAAGGTCCAGGTCAGGTGTTGCCTCAATCAGTTGACAGATCCAGGCCAGAGTTTGTGTATGTAAATTTGAGTCTGGAAAGGCAGCTTATTAAAGACAGATGGTGAACTTGTCACCCAGGTTATAGGCTCGGGGGTGACTAGTGTTAGGGATCCTGGACCTGTGAGTCCACTAAAGAACTGTGTTGCTGTTTGAAAGGTTCTGTGTGCCAGCCTGTAACATCTAGCCTATGAACAACTGCACTGTCTTGTATACCTGCAAGTGGAGAGGAAATAAACGTCTGTTGGATTTTATCCAGTCTATGTGATTCTTGTCACATTTGGTGCCTGAACAGGTACTTTGCTGGTTACTACTATGCAACAAGAGTAGTGACCAGATCCACCCACAGTGGCAGTAAGATACATTGCAGGATGCTACCCACTGTGCAGTGCCTGGTGAGTCTGAGTCGCATTACTAACAGCTGGGTAACTGAGATTGGCAGGCCAGCCATAAAATGGCAGTTCTTAACAGTGATAATCTGTACATGTGTATATGCAAATTGTGCACAAAATAAAACTGCTTACTCCCTGTGTATGGGTCTGGGAGCCCAGGGAATGTAGTGCATTTTTAAGGAAAGCCAGGTGATATAGATTGCTGGAAATCTGGCTTGCAAAAGATAATTGATAAAGCCTCCTAAGTTTGTCCATAAAGGAATAAAGCAGTGTAATATGAAGGTGCTTTTGAAATGTTTTGCTGAATTACTGTAGCTGCAGGCCAGCAAGCACAGGTGCAATGATAACAAACTTTGATTCAGGGTCAACAAACTGAAATTCAGTTATTACAAGCAGAGTTAACTGAATTGAGTAAAGGTGGGCATGAGCAAGATGTGTTAAAGAAGCTTACCCCATATGATGATGTTGAAGCTTTTCTGTGCACCTTTGAGTATACTGCTGCACGTTTAAAATGGCCTAAGGAGGAATGGGCTGAAAGACTTACTCCCTGTCTCACAGGGGAACCTCAGATGGCATATGTTGTTTTAAACGTGACTGAGTCAAACTGTTATACTCACTTGAAAAAGGCCATACTCTGCAGGGATGGAGTGACTGGCCCTAGCAAAGTTCAGAAGTTTCAAGTATGGTGGCTGAACCCATATAAGCCTCCAATGGTCCAGCTGGCCAAATTAATCAGGCTGAGTAAGGCATGGTTCAGCCGGATAAAAAGTCTTCTCATCGTGTAGTAGAGATGGTGGCTTTGGACCATGCTGTGCATGTACTAGACCATGTGGTGCAATAGTGGGTCCTACAGGCTGATCTTTAAATGTTTGAGGAGTTAGTGGTGGTGATTGAATGGTACCAGACTCTTGGGAAGTTGAACAAAGCCAAGCAGGGCTTCCAGCCAGTACTCAAGCCTAGAACCCAAGTCCAAAGTTGTTAAAGTCAACAACCCACCTCCAGCGGTGTGTTTTGACTGCGGCGTGCCTGGTCATTTGTGCTGGGACTGCACAAAGCAGGGCAAGCCTATGGACTGCAGTGCTGGGAAAACAACCCGATCAGTATGCAGCGTGTCTGCTGGAAGCACTTCCCTGGTGCAAGCCACCTTGTTTTGTTTGATGATGCGAGTGGAAGGCTTGGAGGTCTAGGCCTTTGTGGATATTGGCAGCTAATTAACCATCATCTCTGCCAACCTGGTTCCACCTGGGGCTGACCAGGTGCTTTAAGATGCAGTAAAGATTATATGAGTACAAGGGGATGTAGAAGAATGTCCCCTGAGTGCAGTAGCCACCAGACCACCCTACCTATTGATCCTAGGTCAGTACTTTCCATTTTTACAAGAGGTGTTTACATGGCATGATGACAGCAGATGGTTCATGTCAGAGGTATCCCAGAATCCAAGCTCTACTGTGTCCCAACATGTGGTGGCTGCAAAACCCTCCTTGGCCAGTGAGTAGTGGGGGGGGAATTGAGACCGAGGCACAGTGGGTTCCTATTGAAAAGGAAGTGTCTTTGCAGGACTTTGGCTGAGACCAACAGAATAATGGAAACTTGATAAATGCATTTGAAAATATTGTAGAGATAAATGGAAAAGTAATCACAGCTTTACCAGCAGAAGGTGGACCATACTTTGCATTGAAAAATTATTTGTTGTATTGTGTAACATATTTGCAGGGTAAGAGAGTAGACCAATTGTTGGTACCCCGGAAACACAAGCAGTTGGTGTTGAGGGCAGCTCATACACACTTGTGCTGTGGCCATTTAGGGGAGGAGAAAACTCTACAGCATATTCAGTTAAGATTCTTCTTGCCTGGCATTCATGCAGCAGTAAAAAAGTATTGTCAGGAATGTCCAGTGTGTCAGAAGACAGCACCCCAGTCAAGGTTTCAGGCACCCTTGATTCCCCTCACTTTTGTTTCTGTACCTGGTATGGATCTGATAGGGCCAGTGGTAAAATCTGCTCATAGGCATCAATAAATATTATTGGAAGTAGATTGTGCCACAAGGTACCCGGAAATCATCCCGCTACATAACATGAAATCTAGCACTATTGCTCGATAGATATTGATGCTATATACCTGTCTGAAAATACCAAAAGAGGTTCTGACTGATCAAGGTACCCATTTTGTATCTAAATTGATGAAAGATTTGTGCTGGCTGTCAAGATATGATTACCACCTTAGTCTATCACCTGCAAACAGATGGCCTAGTGGAACACTTTAAAGAGACCCTTAAACAGATAATAAAGAGGGCAGTGTCACAAGAAAAGCAAGATTGGGATCTACTACTGCCTAATTTGATGTTTGCAGTTCATGAGGTGCCCCAATCCTTCATGGGGTTCAGTCCCTTCAAACTCCTCTTTGTGAGGCAACCTAGAGGTATTTTAGATGTGTTAAAAGAAGGGTGGGAGCAACAGCCATTCCAAGATACTAATGTCATTCAGTTTGTTTCCCAATTGTATGGCTGGTTAAGGCAGATTGCACCACTGCTGAATGAACATATGGACAGAGCTCAACATCATCAGAAACGCAATTATGACATTACCACAGTCGACCGGGCTTTCAAACCAGAAGACAAGGTACTAGTGCTGTATGTCTATTATTGAAAGCAAATTGTATGCTCAATGGCGAGGCCCTCATGAGATCATAGAGGCAGTGGGACTTGTAAACTACAGGTACAACAGGAGGTTAAAAGGAAGGAGGAATACATTTATCAGGTAAATCTATTAAAACCTTGTAAAGAAAGTGCCAGTCAGCCCTCTTTAGTGGCAAAGAAAACCCCAGACTATCAGGTACCCATGGAGGTCACCCTCATTCTTAGCCATAAACAGGAAGTAGTGGGGTTAGTAGCACGAAACAAAAATGTATATCGGCTATTCCAGGAAACACCCAAATCATACAGCATGATATTGTCACTCCTCCCAGGGTTATAATAAAGCAGAGACCCTATCGCATACCTGAGGCAAAACAGGCAGATGCAAAATGAGAGGGGGAGGCGATGCTGCACTTAGGGGTCATAGAGGAGTCAAACTGTGAATAGAATAACATTATTGTCTTAGTGCTTAAGCCTTCAATGGTTTTAAGAATCTTTAATGACTTTTGCAAGTTAAATACAGTTTCTCAGTTTGACTCCTACCCTATGCCCTGGGTTGATGAGCTAGTGGAGAATCTAGCAAAAAGCCATTATCTCACCACTCTTGATTTGACAGAAGGGTATTGGCAGTTTCCTTTGACTGAAGCTGCTAAAGCAAAAACATCCTTCTCTACTTCAGAGGGTTTTTTTCAGTACAAAATGTTGCCTTTTAGTTTGCATGGAGCCCCAGCAACTTTCCATAGGCCTATTAATAAGTTACTTCTGCGCCACAGGGAGTATGCAGCTGCATATTTAGATGACATACTTATCTTTAGCCTCGACTGGGAGTTACATCTTCCAAAAGCAGAAGCAGTGTTATGGTCTTTATGGGCACATGGGTTTACTGCAAATACTGAGAAGTGTGCCATTGGAATTGGGGAGGCAAAATATTTGGGATATGTTGTAGGCAGAGAGCAGGTAAAACCTCAGCCCAGTAATGTGGAGGCAGTCCTCACATGTCCTAAACCCAAATGTAAGTCCCAGCTCAGAACATTCCTTGGCCTAGTGGGTTACTACCACTTATTCATTCATGATTTTGCCACTAGGGCAGCACCATTAATTGAATTTCTAAAAAAAAAAACAGTTGCCAGACAAAATAGTGTGGTCTAGACCAGCAGAAGCTGCATGGCAGGATTTGATGCATGCCTTGTGTGCAGAACCTGTTTTTCAGGATTCAAGAAGCAATTTATATTGCAGACAGATGCCTCAGTTATGGGATTGGGGGCAGGTGGGCAGTTCTTTCCCAAGTGATAGAAGTGGAAGAGAAACCCATCCTCTACCTCTACTGTAAAATTGCTGCCCAGGGAGCACAAGTACTCAACTGTGGAGCAAGAGTGCTTGGCAATCAAATAGGCAGTAGACTCATTAAAATATTATTTCTTGTTATTTGTTGCTGTGGGAATTTGCGTTGGTTACAGATCATGCCCCTTTACAGTGGATGCACACGAACAAAGAAGTGAATGCTCATGTAACCCGCTGGTTTTTATCTTTGCAGCCATTTAAATTTGAGGTACAACATTATCTGGGGAAACAGCACCTCAATGCTTATGCCCATTCCAGAAAATTTGTTGGGCCAAAGCCTCCAAAAAATGATATGGTGAAGCTAGAGGAGGAGGAGGAAGAAGGTGAAGATGGCAAACTTTGGAAAAGGTAGAAAGTTGTGTGCCCAGACGGATGGCACAAATAGATGTGGGCCAGGCAGGTAGTTCACCTGATGGTTTCTTAGCTTCACAAGGGTGGTTGAAGCTAAGGGGAGGAGAGCAACAGGGTTAGCATAATTCCACTTTAAGTGAATGTGGAATGTCCGGATATCTCAGGTTTGGCAGAGCAAAAGCAGTAGGACTGAAGGGTCCAGTTCAGGTATTGCATCAATCAGTTGTCAGATCCAGGCCAGGGTTTGTGTGTGTAAGTTTGAGTCTGGAAAGGCAGCTGATTACACACACCTGTGTGAGGCTGGTAAAAAAGCTGCATAGACAGAGGGAAGCTAAGCCTGATGGTGAACTAGTCACCTAGGTTATAGGACCAAGGGTGACTAGTGTTAGGGATCCTGGACCTGCGAGTCCACTAAAGAACTGTATTGCTGTTGGGAGGGTTCTGTGTACCAGTCTGTAATATCTTGCCTATGAACATTTGCACTGTCTTGTATACCTGCATGTGGAGAGGAAATATACATCTTTTGGATTTTACCTGGTCTATGAGATTCTTGTCACAAAACATTAAAACAAATATTAAATTGTCACTTGCACTGGTCACTGCCAGTGGTATGAGGGCCAGATATCTCTTTATGGTGATCAGCCATCAGTCAGAGTGCTGGGACAGAGACAGAGGCTCTGTCACGAAGCAGCCCACTCTGAAAACATCCCTGATTACTGATGGTCAAGGTACAGTCCTGCAAGATCAACTGGGAGCTTGGACAGGAGCCAGCAAGCAACATGGCATCCAGCACTAAGATGAGGGTTCTGCCCCAGGACCAGCACATGGAGGAAAATGAGGAGGGCAGAGGGCCAGCTCTACCATTATGCAGCTTCAGGCAGCTTCATAGGGCCCTGGGATCTAAGGGGCACTACAGAGTTTGCCTATCACATTAGTAAGGATGTCTCTAAATTCTAGTGGAAGCTGTGGAACTTCCAAAACAGTGCTCCTCACTTTCAACTGCAGGGCAGGGAAGTGGGTATTGTGGAGGTTTTGGAAGAGAGTCAGTAAGCTGCAGTTTTGCCTAGGGTGCTAAGAAACGTTGCACTGGCAATGAAAGAGTTATTCTAATGACATAGGATGAGGTGTCTGAGCGGAATGCATACCCCATAGTGCAGGTAGAAGGGAATTTTGCCAAGATCTTACTGTGACTAAATACTTTATTTTTCTAAATTTCATTTTCAAAATATCTTAAAAACCTTACATGATATCAAATTGCTGATGGCATATTTACGATTCAATTCACAAAATTTATATATATATATATATATATATATATATATACATCAAATGTCAGACTGCACACTATACCCACCAGAATTCAACGAAGGGTGCTCCATTAAAGACATGTAAAGTTGGAAAAAGAGAAAATCCAAAAGATGGCCACTCACTGTAAATTCATGAAGAAAAGGAAGGTTTATTTAAATCACAGTCGTATTGTATGTCAACGTTTTGGTCTGTCTGGATGTTTGTCAAGACCAAATAACTAGAGACATCACAGCTACCACAAAAGAATCATAACCCACACACTCATAGAGCCAGTTTAAATACCAATAGCAATTACATAGAAATCCCACCTGATCAGTGTCCAGATGTCACTGAAATCAACCACCAGAAAACCGATAAGTATCAAGAGTATATTGCATATATGCAACTTCTAAGATATACTTGCTGCCACCGGAGGATCAATTAAGCTCACCAGTACCTATATGTGCCACCAGGGTTAGAATCTGGCTTTGTATACAGCCAAAAGATATAATACCCCAGCTGCATTGGCCATGTGTTCCACACTGTGGAACGCATCGATGCTGGATGTCACGTTTGGTCTGGCGCTACGTCCAAGTATGCTGTACCACCTAACCCACTCTGTCACTAGGCAAATAACATGCATTCCCTCAATTGGAACACAAAAAAGGATGTGTAAGCATGGGTAGTGCACCGTTTGTTTGATCACGTGACAGTGCAATCGAGCACACAGAATATGTAAATAAAGAAATAAAAGGCATTTAATGTTGGGGGCCGGTGCCAAAAGTTCTAGAAAGATGATTAGTGGGGCTTGATAGAAAAACTGGCTCAGTAGAGTTGTGTATACCTAATAACTAAAATATAAAAAATATATATAAATAACCAAAACAACCCAAAAACATGTAAATAGTAAAAAATACAATGTAAATCAAAAAATAAGAAAATATATATATAAAGTATCTAAAAAAATGTAAATTAAATAATGATGCAGTGCCCAATGAAGAAATGGCTAGTATAGAATGAAAAAAATAAAAAATTAATTGAGAAACTCATCAGACAAACATGCCAACCCTGGGCCCTTGTGTGTAGTTGGAGCAAAGCAGGAAAATATTATATGGATGATGTTCATTTACTCCTTGTGGGGCCACAGTGTCCAAATGAATAATCCTCCATTAATCTAGCATTACTTCTCGATTGTCTCAATGTGAGGGCTTGGGGACAAAATCTATCAGCATACAGCTCAATGATGAGAGTGGATGATTCAGTGCTTTGAAATGTTTGCTATGGGCTTATCGGAGATTGAGGTTTGCAGCGCCAGGTGGATAGATGACCGATGGTTCACCATCCTCTCTCTAAACACTCTTGTCGTCATTCCAACATAATACAGTCTGCATGGGCATATCAAGATGTACACTACGTGGTCCATCGTGCAGCAACTTGTTTCGGAGTGCAATCCTTTTGCCACTGTGTGGGTGTGAAAAACTTGAACTGATATTCATAGACCTACATGTAGTACAGTCTGTGCACCCTAATCTGCAGACAGAAAGCTAGTGGGTCTTATATGTTTCTGGATGCATAGTAGGTCGTAGTAGCAAATTTCGAAGGCTGGGTCCCTTTCGGTACGCCATCATGGGTGGTTTCTTACTGACATTTTTGAATGCCTCATTGGATGATATAATTACCAATGTCTACAGACCGATTTCCTTGCTTGGTGTGCCGATAGATCATACGTGGAAATGTAGATAATACATTGTGGATCCCAAAGTTTTTTCGTGGTAGCATGTGCATGTCTGTTATGCCATGGGTGTGACTTTAGAGAGTAATATCTAACAACCACCTTGAGGGCTGGTAAGTCTTGTCTGGATGTAGCCATATAACAGCTTTCACAGCTGGTAGATATCTGAGCTAGATGGGCCTGAAGGCAATAGATTGTGAAGCAGCCTTTGGGCCGAGCAGCAGCCTTGAGGGCTGGTATCACTTGGCTTGTTGTGGCCAGTGGATCACAGAGAATGAAGTAGCCTTTGGGCCATGCAGAAGCCTTGAGGGCTGGTATAACTTGGCTTGCTGTGGCCAGTGGGCCATAGAGAATGCAGCGGCCATTGGGCCATGCAGAAGCCTTGAGGGCTGGTATAACTTCGCTTGCTGTGGCCAGTGGGCCATAGAATATGAGGCGGCCTTTGGGCCATGCAGAAGCCTTGAGGGCTGGTATAACTTGGCTTGCTGTGGCCAGTGGGCCATAGAATATGAAGCAGCCTTTGGATCATGTAGCGGCCTGGAGGGCCAGAGTAACTTGGCAAGATAAGGCAGCAGCCATATCAAACAAAGTTGAAACAAAGTCACTGGTGTTAGAGTGCATGTTTGCGTACTAATGTCACTGGAGTGCGGCCTGTGCCGCTGGGTTGACACAACAAGATGCTGTACTGTGGCCCATGCTGCTGAGTTGACATGAGCAGCTAACACTGTAGTGTGCCCTGTGCTGCTGAGTAGACACAAGAAGCTGACATTGTAGTGCAGCCTGTGCCACCAGGTTGACACAAGCAGCTGACACTGTAGTGCGGCCTGTGCCACCGGGTTGACACAAGCAGCAGACACTGTAGTTTGTACTCTGGACTCAGAACAATTTCCTTGATGACATGAACAGTAGAGGACAGATTTTCAGACCATGCCGCCTGGATGATACAAATGGCAGAACAACAATATAGGAGGCAGAAAAACTGGAGCTTAACTGGAAGACATAGCCAAAACCGGAAACACGAAAAATCTGGCACTGGGGCAGTGTTAGAGCCAGCAGGATATAGACGCAGGAGCCAATCCAGAATGATTCCAGGATGGTAGACAGGAGGTAGGTGTAGACCTCCTGGCATTTTCTTTGCACAGTATTAGCAGTGCAGTGGTTTGTGACAGTACCCCCCCTTGATGAGGGGTTAAGGAACCCCTAGACCCCAGTTTGTCTGGAAAGATCTCAAATAATCTTCTCAACAATGTGGGAGTATGGAAAGATCTTTCACGAACTCAAGAACACTCCTCTGGTCCATTCCCTTTCCAGTGGACAAGAAACTGAAGATGTCTTCAAGAAAATCTGGAGTACAGGATCGTCTCCACAACAAACTCCTGGTGCCCCTGGACAAGTACTGGTGGAGGCCTGATTGAACACCTAGGAGTAAACCTGGAGGAAAAAAAACACTGGTTTTAGGAGAGAAGATTGAAATGTACTGTTGATCCTCAGAGTCTTTGGTAACTTCAGCCAAAAGGCTAAGGGATTAACTTGGGTAATAATGCAAAATGGGCCGATGAACCAATTTTTGTGACCTCTGGTGTAGATTATTGTTCCTGGAGGACAGCCATACCAAGTCACCGACTCTGAAATTACACGGTCTCCAATGTTTTCAGCCCACACCTTGGACTGACCTGATGCTTGAAGGAGAGCATGATGTACCTTCCTCCAGACTGAACATAGCTTTGAAACAGAAGATGAGGAAGGAGTTCTGGTTGTTTAGGATTCTAATGAATTGCTCCTAGGATGTATCCCATAGATGCAATAAAAAGGAGAGATGGAGGAAGCAGAATGGCAGGACTTGTTATATGCTATTTCTGCAAATGGCAGAAGTGGAACCCAATCATCTTTGCATATGGAAATGAAACAGCAGAGGAACTGTTCCAAAGACTGATTGGCCTGCTCCATCTGACCATTGGACTGTGGATGATAGCCTGAGGACAAGCTCAGCTGAGATGATATCCACTGGTAGTCCATGGAGCCTGAAGACATGTTGAAGAAATAGTCCTGATAATTCCTTAGCAGATTTTAACTTGCCGAAGGGAATAAAGTGCACCATTTTGGAGAACCAATCCACGACAGGCCAGATGACAGAACAACATGAAAACATAGGAAGGTCGACAACAAAGTCCATTGCAATATGGGTCCATGGCTTAGAGGGCTTAGGAAGAGGACACAGCAACCCTTGAGGAGCAGTCCAGAGAGTCTTGTTTTTAGAGTAGACATCACATGCCAAAATAAACTCACAAATCTCTCAAGACATGGACTGCCACCAGACAGAACAAGACAATGCCTGGATGACCCCCCACTTTAAAATAATGAAAATCCTTCAACACATCCTTGCACAGTCTCTCAGGGACAAAGAGCACTCCTGATGGTGTCTCATGAGGGGCTTCAGACTGACAATAGCTAAGAGAATCTGCCAGGGTCCTGGTCACAGCAAAATTAATTCTGAGGCCCTTGGAAGATGACTGATGGCAAAGCTTTGAGACAGGGCATCCACCTTAATATTCTTAGACCCTGGTCTGAATGAGATTACATAATTGAACTGGGTAAAGAACAAGGCCCAGCAGGCCTGTCTTGCATTCAACCTCTTTGCTGTCTCTGTGTAGGCCAGATTTTTATGGTCCTTGAGAACCATTACCACATGTTAGACCCCTCTAACCAGTGCCTCCAGTCCGCAAAGGCCCATTTGATGGCAAAAAGCTCCTGGTTGCCAATGTCATAGTTCCTCTCTGCTGAATCAAACTTCGGGGAAATGAAGGAGCATGGGTGAAGACTGCCATCTTTGATATCCTTTTGTGAAAGGATAGCACCCACTCCAACTTCATATGCATCGACCTCGATGATGAACAGTAACTCTGGATTGGGGTGCCAGAGGACAGGAGCAGACACAAAAGCCACTTTCAAGGTATTAAAGGCCCAAATAGCCTCAGATGACCAATTCATTACCTCAGATCCTTTTTTTGTTAACTCCACAATGGGCGACACATTAGGGGAGAAAGACTTAACGAATCTGCAATAACAGTTCTTAAACCCTAGGAATCGCTGGATGGCCTTCAGCATAGTGGGTTGTTCCCAATCCAGGATAGCCTTTGCCTTGCCACGGTTCATAAAGAAGTCTTGCAAAGAGATTATGTAACCCAGAAATTACTCCTCCTTCACGTCAAATTTGCACTTCTCTAATTTGGCATATAAATTGTTATCCAAAAGTATTTGCAAGATCTGCCGCACATGCCTATGGTGTTCCTCTATGGACTTAGAATAGATGAGGATGTCATCTAGATAAACCACCACACAGACTCCCAAGAAATCCCATAACACCTCATTGATGAAATCTTGAAAGATGGCTGGGGAATTGGAGAGGCCGAACGGCATGACAAGATAGTGAAAATGTCCCGAATGAGTGTTGAATGCTGTCTTCCACTCATCTCCTTCCCTGATGTGAATGAGGTTGTATGTACCTTTAAGATCTATCTTAGAAAAGATGGAGGCCTCTCACAGTTGATCAAAGAGAATGAAGATGAGTGGTAAGGAATACGCATTTTTGACTGTGATCTTGTTCAGTCCACGGATGTCTATGCAGGGTCTGAGGGATCCATCCTTCTGCTGAACAAAAAAAATCCCTGCTTCCATTGGGGATTTTGAAGGACAAATGAATCCCTTATCCAGAGCCTACTGAATATATTCCTGCATGGCTTTATCCTCTGGAATGGATAAAGCATATAATCTGCCCTTTGGAAGCCTGGCACCTGGTAACAGATCTACGGTGCAGTCAAAAAATCGGTGCAGCAGCAGGACATCACTCTTGCTCTTGGAGAATACCTCAGCAAGGTCACTGTAATGAGCAGGAATAGGTGAAGGTTTGGATGAGATGGCGGCAGCCAGATGAATTGGACGGGACAAGCCTTGAGAGAAGTAAGTCCATCCCCAGTCTCACCAGTTTGCCACTGGATTATGGGATTATGTCATTTTAGCCACGGTAACCCCAACATGACTGGAGCCAGTGTATACTGCAGAAGGAGAAATGATAATTCTTCCCGATGAAGAGCTCCGATGGACAACTGCAAGGGTGGAGTATGCAGGTTACTGGGAGTTTGGACAGATTTGTCCCATCTAATCTAATCACTGACACAGGTGAGGACAAGGACTTCGTATTCTGACCCAGGGTTTTAAAAAAAGCAATCTCCATGAAGTTCTCCGCAGCTCCACTGTCAACAAATGCAGGAAAAGAGACATGACTGTTGGACAAAGTGATAACAGCTGTGATGAGAACCAAATTTCCTGGGAGATGGATGCAAGGCCTAGATGAACCTCCCCTAACTCATCTAGACCTTGCTTTTCTTGACTTTAAAGGACAGAATTGATCTATATGTCCTTTACTGCTGCGGTAAAGTCACAGTCCCAACATACCACTCCTATGTTTCTCTTTGTGGGAAAGACAAAATGCTCCCAGTTGCATCGGTTCTTCAGAGTTAAGTAGAGACAAGGAAGGCAGACTCTTCTCTCGACACTGCTCCCAAAGTCTTCAATCAACACAAATAGCCAAGTTCATGAGCTCATCCAGAGAACTCAGTGAAGGATACTGGACCAAGATATCCTTTACACAATCTAACAACCCCACAAAACTGGCTACGCATGGTTGGGTCATTCCAGCAACCATCGCCCGCCCATCTCTGGCACTCTGACCTATAGTCCTCGGCTGCTCTGTTGTTATGTTTTAAAGACCTCAGACTTGCCTCTGCAATAGCCGCTTTATCCGGGTCATCATAGAGCAGTCCCAAGCAGCAATAAACGAGTCTTCAATCTGCAGTGCCGGACTAATGGAAGGAAGACCAAAGGTCCACGTCTGTGGATCCCCCTGTAACAAGGAAATGACTATCCCAATTTATTGGACCTGAAAGCCTGGGGACCTGGGTCAGAGCCTAAAGTAGAGCTTACAGCTCTCTCTGAAATTTAGAAAATCATTATGGTTTCTGGAAAACCGATCAGGCAGATTCAATTTTGGTTCAGTCACAGCAGGAGCAGTCGTGCCCCAGGTCTCTTCTACCTGTAGAGAGAGTTCCTGCACATTTTGCATTAGCAGCTAAACCTGTGTGGTCAGAACCTGGGCAAGATTCTGAGTTGGCTCCATAACAAGAGATCAGTCAAGAAAAATACCGTCATTAGTAAATATATGTGACTTTAGAGGGTAATGTCTAACAACTGCCTTTAGGGCTGGTAATTCTTGGCTGGATGCAGCCATACAACAGCTTTAGAGAGCTGGTAGATATCTTGGCTAGATGGGCCTGAAGGCCATAGATCATGAAGCAGCCTTTGGGCTGAGCAGCAGCCTTTAGGGCTGGTATAACTTGGCTTGCTGTGGCAAGTGGGCCATAGAATATGAAGCAGACTTTGAGCCATGTAGCGGCCTTGAGGGCCAGAGTAAGTTGGCTGCTGCGGTAGATGGGTATAGCTGAAACAAAGTCACCAGTGTTAGAAAGCAGGTTTGCGCACTAATGTGCAGCCTGTGCCACCAGGATGACGCAAGCAGCTGATGCTGTAGTGCGGCCTGTGCCGGTGAGTTCACATGAGCAGCTGATGTTGTAGTGTGGCCTGTGCCACTGAGTAGACACAAGCAGCTGACACTGTAGTGCGGCCTGTGCTGCCGAGTTGAAACAAGCAGCTAACGCTGTAGTGCGGCCTGTGCCACTGGGTTGACCCTAGATGACACAAATGGCAGAACAACAATATAGGAGGCAAAAAAACTGGAGCTCAACTGGAAGTGGGCTGATGATCTTGGCAGGATGTGGCCTTTGAGCCATGGTGCAGCCTTTGGGCTGAGCTGCAGCCCTTGGGCTGTGTAGCAGCCTTGAGGGCTGGTGATCTTGGCAGGATTCGGCTTTAGGGCCGTGATGCAGCCTTTAGGCCATGTAGCAACCTTGAGGGCTGGTGATCTTGGTAGGATGACACTAGGGTGCACCAAGTGCCACCAGGATGACACTGTCAATGGTACACAACTTTGCCCAAATGGATGCACCACGTGCCGAAGGGATGACACTGGTGGCAGTACACAGAACAGTGTACACTGGGTACTGGGACTTGTGCACTTTGGATGCTGAAGTGCAGCCTATGTTGCCAAGTTGACACTGGTGATGGTACACTAGGTAACATAACTTAGATGCTGGAATGCACACCATGCCGCCAAGATGACACAAAAAAACTTAGAGGAAAGAAACACCAGCTTCAGGAGGGAACAATGAAATGTATTATTGATTTTGAGAGTCCGGGTTAACTTCAAACAGAAAGCCACAGGATTTACCTGGAAAATAATCCTGAATGGACCGATGAACTTTGGTCCCAACTTCTGTGACCTCTGACGCAGGCTAATGTTTCTGGTGGATAACCAGACCAAATCCCCCACTTTGAGAACACAAGGCCTATGATGTCTGTTCCCCCAGACCTTGGCATGGCCAGATGCTTGAAGAAGGGACTGATGGACTTTCCTCCAAACTACACGTAACCTGGACACAGACGAAGGAGAAGGAGTGGTGGAAACCAGAGTCTAAAATGAATTACTTCTTGAATGAATCCTGAAGATGCAGAAGAATGGAGACACTGCAGAGGTGGAGTGACAGGAGTTGTTGTAGGCAAACTCCGCAAATGGCAACAAGGACACCCAGTTGTTTTGACACCTAGAAATAAAACACGAAGGTACTGCTCCAGTGTTTGATTGGCCCACTCCATCTGTCCATTGGACTGTGGGTGATACCCAGAAGACAGACTGACATTAATGCCCAAATCAGCACAGAAACATCTCCAGAACCGAGCAATGAATTGAGTACCATGGTCAAAGATGATGTCTACGGGAAGTCCATGAAGTCTAAAAACATGTTGAATGAAAAGAACTGCTAGTTCTTTGGCTGAGGGCAACTTACTAAGAGGCACAAAGTGTACCATCTAGGAGAAGTGGTCCACAATGATACAGATGACTGTACAGCGGGAATATGATGGAAGATCCACCACAAAGTCCATTGCGATATGTGTCCAAGGTCTAAGAGGAGTTGGTAATGGACACAACAGACCCGAAGGAGGGGTACAGAGGGTCTTGTTTCTAGAGCACATTTCACAAGCTGCCACAAACTCATGAACGTCCCGAGACATGGACTGCCACCAGACAGAATGAGAAAGCAGTTCAATAGTCTTGAATATGCCTGGATGTCCCAAAGCCTTGGACAAATGGAATTCCTTAAGGACTGCTTTATGAGACTTTTCCGGAACAAAAATCAAACCTGGAGATATCTGAGGAGCTTCTGACTGGCAATGCTTCAAAGAATCTGCCAAGGTTCTAGTCAAGGCCAAATGAATCCGGAAAGAAGGGATGATGGTTTCCTCTCCAACAACAGGAACTTGGTCAAGAGAAAAACTATGGGAAAGGGCATCTGCCTTCACATTCTTAGATCCAGGTCGAAAGAAGATGATAAACTTAAAGTGTATGAAGAACTGGGCCCATCGTGCCTGTCTCACATTCAGTCTCCTGGCAGACTCAATATAGGCCAGATTTTTATGGTCTGTCAGTACAGAAATAACATGGTTAGCTCCTTCTAACCAATGTCCGCAAACTTCAATGGCCCATTTTATTGCAAGAAGCTCTCGATTGCCCACATCGTAATTTTTCTCCTCTGACTGAAACTTCCGAGAAAAGAAAGCAAATGGATGGAGTTTATTGTCCTCCAAATCCCTCTGAGAAAGAATGACCCCTACTCCAACCTCAGGAGCATCCACCTCCACCACAAAGGGAAGGTCAGGATTAGGATGACGGAGGACCAGAGAAGACACAAATGCTGCATTGAGGAATCTGAAAGCCTGAACGGCTCTGTGAGCCAATTACTGACATCTGCCCCTTTTTTGGTCAGATCCATGATGAGAGACACAATGGTGGAAAAGGATCTGATGAACCGGCAGTAATAATTGGAAAAACCCCAAAACCACTGAATGGCCTTTAATGATGTGGGTTGTTTCCAATCCAAGACAGCCTTCACCTTCCTTGGATCCACGGAGAACCCACGATACGAGATTATGTAGCCCAAGAAGGAGATTGCTTTCACCTCAAACTCGCATTTCTCCAACTTGGCATACAAGCTGTTATCTAGGAGTCTTTGTAAAACCAGCCTCACATGTTGCCGATGTTGTTCCCGGGACTTGGAAAAAATAAGGATGTCATCCAAATAGACAACTGCAAAGACCCCTAGAAAATCCCTCCAGATTTCATTGATAAAGTCCTGGAAGATGGTTGGGCATTAGAGAGACCGAGGGGCATTACCAAATACTCGAAATGCCCTGAGTGAGTGTTGAAAGCCATCTTCCATTCGTCTCCTTTTCGAATGCGGATAAGGTTGTAAGCACCTCGTAAGTCAATCTTGGAGAAGATCACAGCCTCCCGGAGCTGATCAAACAGCACAGAGATGAGTGGTAATGCGTAAGCATTCTTAATAGTGATCTTGTTCAGTCCTCTGAAATCGATACAGGGACGGAGAGATCCATCTTTTTTCTGAATGAAAAACAAGCTGGCACCTGCCGGAGACTTGGATGACTGAATAAAGCCTTTCTCAAGAGCGTCTTGGACATATTCCTGCATTGCTTTATCCTCGGGAACTGACAGGGCACAAAGTCTACCTTTGGGTAGTCTGGCATCAGGTATCAAGTCTATGGCACAATCGAAGGACCGGTGTGGTGGTAGAACATCGGCCTTCTTTTTTGAAAACACCTCTGCCAGGTGACGATAAGGAGTGGGAATTATGAGAGTCCCAGACGGTATGGCAGCAGCAAGACTCACTGGACGAGACAAACAATGAGTGTGACAAGAGGGTCCCCACTGTAGAATCTCTCCAGTTTGCCAGTGGATCACAGGACTATGCTTCTTTAGCCACAGGAAGCCCAGTACCACAGGAGCCAATGGGCACGTAAAAGGAGAAAAGACAGTTCCTCTTGATGAAGTGCTCCAATGGTCAACTGAATAGGAGGTGTCCGATATGGGAACTGAAGACAGATCCTTGCCATCTTGTCCAACTACTGCGACTGAAGTACCCAAAGGTTCTGGAGAGAGCCCCGATGTCTCAAAGAATGATAGGTCCATGAAGTTCTCTGCGGCTCCACTATCAATGAAGTCTGACATGGTGACCGGACCAGAAAAAGACTGTAGTACAGTGGGAAATAAGATTGAGTTTTTTGGAGAGATGGATGCAAGGTCTAGATGCAACTCTCCACTAGCATCTAGACATTGCCTTTTCCCGACTTGACGGGACAAAGTTGAGCCAAATGACATTTATACCCAAAGTACACGCACAGTCCTAAGGTACGTCTTCTTAATTTTTCTTCAACAGGGAGATGGAAAGCCCCTAATTGCATGGTGGCTTGTGACACAAGGCGGGTCAAGCAGTGACTTGTGGACTTTGGGTAACAAATATAAGATAGGACAGATGGGATGTTCAACTTTAAGAAAATAAGTTATCCCATTATCCAACCATCTGTTTTGAACCTCCCAGTTGACTACATAATTTCTTGACATCATACATAGGGTTGCACATCATTTTAGAATATGCATCATCAAGTTGGTGAAGTACTCTCATGTTGTGACGACTGCACCCACTTTATTGGCCTGTCTCACAATGTTTTCATTGTTGTGCATAAGTGACATAAGTGCTTGTCGCTGGGGTCCAGTAAGGTCTTCAAATCTCCTATTATCTGAGAAAAAATCCATATCTTGTTTGACCAATCGGAGGAAGGTTTTAATGCTGGGATTTGATGTTGGTGGATTGAATGTACCAGGTACCCTAACAGCACTGATAGCCATGGTACATTTGTCACCATAGAAAAATTTGCATATCCTAAAGGAGCCTACACACTTGGCAATGTGCTCACAATCCTCTGACATCATGTACGATTTCCCCTGAACACTCCCCGGGAGTTCCCTGGCAGTCGTGAGCACGATTTGGTCTGAAAAGCTGCCAAATTGACACACGATCTCCCAATCTATTGTGAATCATGTCGGAAGTCCAAATTGTCAGATGGTGCATGATAGATCGTGAGTTTACAAAACAACACATGAGGATCTTCACGATTGGTGGGAAATTTAAATAATGGGAAAGGCTAGCTAGGGGCTATAAAAAGTAGGCACCATTTTAACCCTGTACACATTCTGCTCTCCTCCTAGTGAGGCTAGGTGTATACCTGCTGAACCCTTTACATTTCTACTGAGCTCTGTTTTGTATTTGGCTTTCATTTTACAAAGTGTGTTCTACCTGCAAGTGTGTGCTACCTGCATTCTATCCTGTTCCTGAATTCTTTGCTGATGCATCCCTATCAGTATAAAGTTTTTGTTGTCCAAGCTGGAGTCAAGGTGATCCAGGAGAGGGCCCAGCAAAGGAGGAGAAGAGCATGCTGGACCAAGGAGTGACTGCTGCAAATGGATACTTGCTCTCACATTTCCCTGCTGATGGAGATCAAGGAGAACAACCCAGACAACTGCCTACGCATGGATGATGCCACCTTCCAGAAGTTGTTGAGTATGGTGACCCCCCACATATGGAGGCAGGACACAAGGCTGCAGAGGGCAATCCCTGCTAAAGAGAGGCTAGTGGCTACACTGAGGTACCTAGTTACATGAAGGTCACTGGAAGACCTGAAGTTTGGGACCCTCATCTCCACTCAGTCCTTGGGTGTCATCATCCTGGAGACCTGCAAGGCTATCGTTAAAGTGCAGCAGTACCAGTATTGCAAGGTAAGAAAAAAAACACACTACACATTTGTTTCTTGTGAAAGAAAATAAGTTTTTATTTTTTTGGTGTTTTTTTTTTAACTCTTTTTATAACTGTGTTGTCAGCCACTAAGGCTGCATTAACAACACAGTGCCAATAACACTGCACATTAGTAAATAAAAATGTTTGTGTTTTTTTAAATAAATCAATTTAAAATTATGTATATAAAATGTAGAAAACAGCATTATCACCAAATTTTATCAAACTCAATAGGTGCTGCTGTATGCTATACGGTGGGTCAGACACCAGATTGAAAAGGCCAATACACACATGGCATAAGTACAGATTGTGGCCCTGGCTTCTTGCACCATGTGTGTAATGACCTTGTTCAATCAACGTCATCACCACCGTATGCCATACTGTACCTATTGGGAGTGATAAAATTTGGTTATAGTACAGGCAACAATATTACAAAAAAATACTTTAAAATAATGATGGGGCAAATCATCACCTGCCTCCAGCAGAGCAGGATAGATAGTCTGGCTTATGGATGGGGTACTGGGTGGGGGAGTAGCCTCCAAATGGGCTGGGGGGCCTCATAGAGGCGGTCGGGGCAGGTGAATACAGATTTGGATTTGCTACGTATGATGACCTATGCAAATTTGAATTTAGTGACCTTATTATGAGCTCATATACCAACCTCTGGAAATTCCTCTTTGTTGGGTCATCCACTTTACGTATTGTGCTATTGATATGAGCTGTGAAATCATCAATGTCATCTGGCTGTTTTTGCAGCATGTGTTCCACTTGTTGCAGGAATATGTCCTCCTGCTCTTTGTAGTGCTGTTGCTTCTGCGTTTTACCCTGCCTTTTTTTTTCCTTTGGGGAGGTGTGGAAGATGATGGGGAGGGTTAGAATGGTTGTTGGCAATGGGAAAGAAGTATCCACCTCGCTATCCCCAATCACACTGATGTCTGGCATTGAGGACATATCAGGGTCTTGGGTGGGTGTCTATATAGGAAACAAATGGAAAAAAATATTATATGACATGTTTAACCCATTTTTTACTATTTTTATAGTTTCCAAACACTGTGGAAGTGTGGAAGAGCATCGCTGAAGAGTTTGAACAACGTTGGAAATTCCCTAACTGCGGAGCAGCCATCGTTGGGAAACATATTCGCATCTACCCACCTGCCAACACCAGATCATATTACTTCAATTATAAAGGCTTCTTCAGCATCGTTCTCATGGCAGTGGTGAATACTGTTTGTGGATGTTGGCTAGAATTGCCGTGCTTCAGATGGTGGGTCCTTCAAAAAGATGGTATTCTACCAGATACATAACAACAAAACCCTCAACTTGCCATCACTGGACGAGACAAAGCATGGCATAAGTTACGTTTTGATTGCAGACCAGGCTTTTGCTTTACATGAACATGTGATGAAGACATTTGATCAGAGGGGCCTGACCAGAAAGAAGAGGATCTACAACTATCGTCTTTCATGGGCACGGCACATTGTGGAAAATGCATTTGAAATACTGAGCAACCGGTTCTGCATTTTCAACACCACCATAAACCTATGTGTCTAGATCAGAAGATGCAGGACATCTCGAGGAGGTTGCCCAGTGTACATCAGTGTCTGCACCACCAATTCAAACAACATCAACAGCATGTGCCATAGAAGTGAGGGAGGAGTATATGGCCTATTTTAACGGACCAGGTGTGGTGCCATGGCAGGAGGACTGTCTATGAGATAACTAACTATAGTGGACAATTGGGATTGATCTAAACTGTTTTGTGTAAAAAAAGAAAAGGTTTTGGTTTATGAACTTACCAAAACTTCCTCAGATGGTCCACTCACTTCTGATGCCTCTTCTCCCTCTTGCTCGGCCATCAGGACAACAGACAGGTATTGTGGCTCCTGATTGCTGATGAAGATTATCAAGTTATAGTACCACAGCGTTGGATGATACACTTCATCGGTGCCCACTCTGGACCCTTTAGAATCATCCACTTTTTTTTCTCCTTCATGTAGACTGTACGCAAGTTCTGGATTCTCAGGCGGACTGTTTTTTGAGGTTAGCATCCGCAACTTGTTGGTGTACTCCAACAACACCTCCAATGCTGCCAATTTTTGAGACTTATTATGGTATTGTAAACATTCTTTGGACTGTAGGATCTGGAGGAATCCAGTCACAAACTCTCGCTCGCTATCCATAGACATAAAATAAAATATGGACATAAATATTTTTAGCTATAATTTGAAATTGTTATGTGATTTTTAATGTTGTTAATGTTAAATGTTTAATGTTGTTTTAATGTGTTTGTTTTACAGGATTTTAATGTTTATAATGGTATTTTAATGTTTTTTACAGGTTTTTAATATATTTGTTTATGCTGTTTAAATATGTTTGTTTGTTTTGTTTTGATATATTTGTTTATGGTGTTATATTACAACATCATGGACAGATATATTGTGGCAACATAAACAAATATATGATATTTGTTTATGTTGTTGAAATGTATTTGTTTATGCTGTTGAAATATATTTGTTTATAGCATTTTAATATATTTGGAGTGTTTTCATATTTTCTAGTTATTTATTAGGTGGCCCATGACATTGGTGGGCAGTGAGTGGGTAGGTGGGTGGCACACATTGGTGGGCATTGGAGTATAATGCATGACCCAGACACCGCCCACCTCATTTCAGCAGGTGGTGGCTGGGTCATGCATTTATAAGTGGGTGGCTGACATTGGTGGGCAGTGGGTTTGCAGTAGCAATACTCACCAATACCAGAAAAGCAAACTTCACAGTTGTGCAATCGCGTCCTTCTCCTTCAATCCCCGATACTGCACAAGATGGCGATTGGGCATGTACAGGGTCCTGTCATTCAAAATACATGACGTAAGATGAATCATGCGATAGATTGTGAGAAAAAGTACTCACAATCGGCACTGCCTCATGTCCCAGGTTGGTAAATCTGAGGTTGCGATGTATGACGAGCTGGGATGCACATCGGCATCATGATTGTGAGTGGACACTCACGATTTGGGAATATTTTACATGATTTGTCATCATGATTCATCGAAATCGGGCAAATCATGTAAAAAATCGCCAAGTGTGTAGGCACCTTTAGTCTCCGTCCGAATTTATAGTGATCAATAGACCAGTTAATCCGATTATGATTCAATGTTGGGACAAATGAAAGTCCCAAAGACAGTATTCACTCTCTGCTGGCAACAATGGCTTGCTGGACAGATTGTAATTTATCCCATAGCAAAACATTTTGCAGTACTGAATCATCCACTCTCGTTAAGCCCACACGGGGAGGCAATCAAGAATTAATGTTAAAAAACAGTGTTGGCATTTTTGTCTGATAAGTTTTTCAATCAATTTTTTATTTTTCAAATGTTTTACATGAGAATTTCTTGATTGGGCATTGTATTGGTTACTACTTATATGTGTTTGGGTTGTTTTGGTTTTATATATATATAAATATATATATATATATATATACTGTATATATATATATATATATATATAATGTATTACTTATTAGATATACACCTCTACTAAGCCAGTATGTCTATCAAGCCCCACTTATCATCTTTCTAGAGCTTTGTGCACCAGCCCCCAACATTAGATGATAATTGACAGAGGCAGCCTTTTAATTCTTTATTTACTTATTCAAGTGCACCATCACATGATTAAACACATGTGTGCACTACCCAGGCTCACACCTTCTTGTTTGCATTCCAAAAGATGCAACGTAGGTTATTTACCTAGTGACAGAGTGGGTTAGATGGGACAGCGTACCCAGAAATAGCGCCGGACCACACGTGGAACGCATGGCTGATGCAGTGGGGTTATTATTATAGCTTTTGGCTGTATGCACAGCCATATTCTTACCCTGGTGGAACATACAGGTACTGGTGAGTTGAATTGATCCTCTGATGGCAGCCCACAGATTTTAGAAGTTGTGTATATGCAATATCCCATTGATACTTATCGGTTACTGGTGGTTGATTTCAGTGACATCCGGACAATGATCAGGTGGGATTTCTATGTGATTGCAAGTGTGTAGGGTATGAGACTTTGGTGGTAGCTGTGATGTCTCTAGCTATTTGGTCTTGACAAATGTCCAGACGGACCAAAACACTGACATACAATATGACTGTGAATTAAGAAAACCTTCTTTTCTTCATGAATTTGCAGTGAGTGCCAATCCCTTGGATTTCCTATACACAGACACAAACTTTCTTGATGGTATGGGGAGTCTGTCCTGAAGAAGTTTACCATTGCTAACCGAAACGTTGACTTGTGATGACTTGTACTATGCAGTAAAAAAAAAAAAGTCCCTGGTGAGTGAACCTTATTAACTACTGTGGATATATATTGATGTTACCTTGGATAGAACATTGGGGAAGCACCCCCAGGCAGCTGTACATCTTTATTTGTGTGTGCCAACCAACTCCTTGGACTATATATATATATATATATATATATATTTATTTGAGACATTCAATCACACTTTGCTCTCTTATGTTAATTACTGTAATTTACTAATTTGGGGCTTAATAGATTTTATTAAATAGTGACATTCTTAGATAACATTTCCCCTGCTAACATGTGGAATTCACTATTAAAAATGTAAAGTAAAACTTACTGTATAATCATCATGATGGAGAATAGTCACTGATTGATTTGAAAATGTACCAGCTTAAGTTCAATAGCATTGTTTGACTTTAAAAGCAAATCCATAAATGTATTTTGCAGCAGTCTTAAAAGCTCTAGCATTTTTGTTCTAAAAAAACTGGTCTGTATTATTATTATTATTATTATTATTTATATGGCACCACAAGTGTTCCACAGTGCCTTACAAAGTACATAACCAAAAAAGAGACTTACAGTACAATACAATACAATGCAGGACAAGGATATGGATAATATACATTGATACACGGGTGGCCATAACCCTCAAATAAGCAACAGAGCATAAGCAACCAAGTGTTAGGTGTATTAGTGGTGGGCAAGAAGTAGATGAAAATAAAGTAAGGAGAAGCACAAGAGGGGAGAGAGCCTTGCTCACAAGAGCTAACATTCTCAAGGGGAGGGGCAGACATACAGGCATGATACATATGGGGAAGACAGTGAGGATGGAGCATGTAGCAGCAAGTTAGGATGAGAGCTGGAAAGCATTGATGAAGTAGTGAGTCTTGAGAGCCCATATGAAGGATTGTAGAGAGGTGGAGAGTCTGATGGGGAGAGGGAGAGAGTTCTAAAGGTGGGGAGCAGCACGGGCAAAGTCTTGGAGGTGGGAGTGGGAGAAAGTAATCAGTTGGCAGGAGAGAAGGGGTGCATTTGTTGAATGAAGAGGGTGGACAGGAAAGTGAAGGGAGATGAGGTCAGAGATGTAAATGGGAGAGGAGTGTGTGAGGGCTTTGTAAGCGAGTGTGAGAACCTTGAATTGGGTTCTGAAGGGAAAGGGGAGCCAGTGGAGGGCTTGTAAGAGAGGGGAGGCAGATGTAGAGTGTTTGGAGAGAATGATGAGTCGAGCGGCAACATTGAGGACAGACTGGAGAGGAGAAAGATGGGAGATGGGAAGGCCAGATAGGAGGAGGTTACATAATCCAGTCTGGAGATGACCAGTGAGTGTATTAGGGTCTTAGTAGCATCCATGACAACAAGTTTACAAATATTAGATACTTTTGGACAATTATCAACCTTCACCTTTTAAGATTTTTCTAATTTTGACAGTACGGGGTAAATTTAATAAAGTGAGAATTTTCAGAAGTGGAGATGTTGCCCATAGCAACCAGTCAGATTCTAGTTACAGTATTATCTTCTAGAAGTTGCTAGTTAAATGTCAAGTAGAATCTGATTGGTTGCTATAAGCAACATCTCTACTTCTAAAAACTCTCACTTTAGTAAATTCACCTCTAATAGAATAAAAAAGTGTCATTAGTTGAATATGGATTTAGAAAAGTGGGAAGAAAAAGTGTTGTGTTTTTGAACTAACTAAATTTTTGAGAGTTTGACTCTGTCAGACTCTTTGTCAGACTCGTTTTTTTACAGCAAAATGCAATGCAATCAATACTATATACTGTAGTGTGATAGCATCAAAAGATAATGTATATGATATTTACCATAGCAGGATTGACAATCGTTTTATATCTTTTTGTTAAGTATACTTTCATCCTGTGAAGAACTGATAAATTATATTGTTAAAACACAGAAAAAAAATTAGAATCTAGAAAATGTTAAATGTGATTCATGTATTTGTTTGTTTATTAACTACTACATAACTACAATATTCCTATACATTGGGCCTAATCCAGAGAAGAGGAGGAGCTGTGACCAGTGCTGTATGTGTGACCAGTGCCATGTGAGTGTGTACCCCACAATACTATGAGCCCCAAAGTCTCCCCAAATTAGTAAACAGAGAAAAAATAATAATTTTGGGAACAAAAGAAAAATAACATTTTAACACTTATGGTTTATGGCCGACTGTGTGGCCAGGTGGGCGCCTTGTGACCTTGCTTACATAATTATGGGCTTATTTTTATGTGGAGGCCTTGAGTTGTAGTCCCATGAGCCCCAGGGTTATTCTGGCCCTGTGTGTAGATGGGGGCACTTCAAGGCACACACCTAAACTCAGCTCTCAGGAGATGCCTAGAAGAGCACCCAGTTTTAAAGGTAAATGGATATTGTGTCTAGTCTTGCAGGGATCTGTTACTCTAGTGTTTATTAAATATAAATAAAAATTTATTGTCTTTCTGTAGCCTTACTGGTGATAAGTCCCATCTCTTCTCATCTCATGTAATATAATGGAATTCACTTCTCACTTAGCAGATAGATACAGAAATGTACTATAACATGAATTGTACATGTTATCTAGTTGTAATTGTATGACTATTGTTTGTGTCTGTTACTTCTTTACTTAAGCAGTATCATATGTTCTATTTTCTTATCATTATCTGTCATACTGTACCTGCTTCTGATTATAGATACATAATGATATTCAATTGCCAATTATGTAATAGAAAATACTGTATACCCTCCTTTTATTCCTTTAAAATAAATATTTTGACTAAATAATCCTATTGTATGACAGGTGACCATATTCACTGTTATAAAAATATCTCACAAAATAAAAAAAAACAAAATATTTTCAAGCCACCAGACACCTTCTCCACTAGGTTTAATCTAATCTTAATTAGGTTTTGAACAGTAGCTTTAAACATCAACACACAGTGATGCTGCATAATACTGACATAATATATGGATTACTTTATATGAATCGCTCAAACTGTGGACCTAACTGAAACATTAAAATAGTACATTTATTTTTAGAACATACACGGAATAGGCTGTATGGTATTGTGTATTATTGTTGTTTATGTTCTATATATATTATACTTTGGTAAGGTTGCCTGCTGTAATTGTGTCACAGGTTAGAGATGCACTTGCTGCAACCAAGTAGATTCTGTCTATCATTTCTTAGGATACAAGAGAGAAATGATAGACATAATCTGACTGGTTGTGAATGGCAACACCATTACTCTTTACTTTTAGAATCTTTAGTAAATCTACCCTGTGAGATCTTGAAAAAACACTTTCTAAGCACTTATTCACCTTGTGTCAAACTTGAAACATTATTGATTTTTAGTTTTTATTTCACATTTTTTTCCTCAGCAGGCAAAGAGCCTTATTGGCAGCAAAATCGGGCATTTCTATTAGCAATAGGATTTATTACCACACTAATGGAAATACAAAATGGGTTACTGCCAGTGATAGCATTGTTATTGATGATGATAAACCTGCATCTGCATGAGGAAATCTACTGTATGTAACACGTATATCCACCTGCTGTTAACACCATATCAGTGATAGCATTGTTATTGATGATGATAAAACTACGTGTATCAATAACAGAAAAAAAATAACAATTTAAAAAGTTTTATTAATGGATAAAATAAATGTATTGTGTTAAAGTTTTAGATGTATTTCTAAGGGAAGTGTACAAAATATAAGTATTTTCAGACACTTTTTTTCTTAAATCTGGGCTTTCAGTTCCAAGTTTGCACATGCCTAAGCACAAATACTGCTCAGCAATTACTGTAAGTTAACCCTTATTACTTTGGGCACGTATTGCAGGGGGAATAGAGTATTGCTTAGTTGTCCTGGTATAATGTTTTGGTCAAATTCCAGTGGAAAAAACCCCCAGATGTTTGACCATGATAGTGCCGTCAGTGATAAAGTGTTCCCAAATCTAACATTATCTCAGTACAGTAATGGAACATATTCATCCATCCATCAAAATATATCTATTGTTATCTGTTGCCAACTTAATATAATACTGATTCTGGGTTATCTCTGGGATCAAGATTAATTCATCTGAATAGTATTATAAGCAATTGAAAAAAATTGTACAATTGTATCACAGTATTTTTCCTTTCATCAGGCTTAATAGAGAATGTGCATCCATGAGAATTTGTGACATATTGTGTTGTATTTTTTGTGATCAGTAGCTAAAAATCACAGGCAATTTGAAAGTTGGGCAAATAATGTTTTTAGCTATGCCAAAATCCAAGTCTAAGGGGTAGGCAATAGTCCCTTGCAGTCATGTCCTATGAGACCATTGGGCACTAATGCATGCACCCTGTAAGACATTACCCATCAGTCATTTTTGGAGTTGCATCTAAATGATCATATTCATTTGTAGCCAACACCACAGGGGAACAGCGGCCTTTGCTGGCAACTAAAGATACATTGTGTTATCATACTGTAGAGCGAGGCTAATGGGGGGCATCCACTAGATGATTTTAGCAGGCGATTGAACGATAACGATATCGTTCAATCGTTTAAAAATCATTTGCAAATCGTTTGCAAATCGTGCAGTAATTGTTTCTAACGATGTACGATGCGTGCTCCCGCTGGTCGTTTGACCGTCTCCTCCATCGACTGAACATGCAGGTCAATTTCACTTGATTGCTTACAAATCGTTTACACATCGTTTACACATCGTTCACACTGAACGATCAAATGATGAACCACTATCTGCCCACTATAGCTGAAAGCTCTCAATCACAGATTGAAACAACATAGTTTATCGTTAGATCTTTTGCAAATAGGTCAGAGTGGAAGATCAAATTTTAAGGGAAACTTCAAGGGAAAATCGTTAAGAGGTTGGACAGGGAGTAGATCGTCTAGTGGATGTGTTCCCCTTTAGGCTTACTATACATATGGGAATGTTTAAACAAAAAGAAGAAAAAGAAGGTATTGTTGCTGGGGCACTCTTTAGAAATTAATATGTAGTTAAAATATAACCTTTATTATTTGTAAATAAAATTGTAGGTACCCATACACAACATAAATATTAGCAGATGTTGTCAATTAATCACCTGGATTTGAACAAACTCATATCATATATAATGGGTTTGTAAACATACTATCACCAAACAGATATAAGTTATCCGGTGAAATATTTATTCAGTAGCTATTACACTGAACACCAAAAATTATTGTTACTTATGGTTTAGTCACAAGATGACCCATCATAAGTTAGACAGTGGCACAATTAAGTATTTGTATAATGCTCTGCCATGTGCATTTTGGTCTCAATTGTTCTATTTTAACCTACAGCACCTGGTATTCCCAAGTGGTCTCCCATCCAAGTATAGCCAGGCCTATTACTATATAGCTTCCAAGATCAGACGAGATAGGGCAAATTAAGTAATGTATGGCTGTAGATATACTAAGGGAAGTCATATTCACACCTGCACATGGTTAGAGCAAAAAATGTAGGACTATCATGGTTGAATAGTCCATTTTATTAGTAAAATACAATTTTTTAAAAAAAGTTATGCATGAGCATACTTCATTTGTTACACATAGAAGTGATATGTTTTACTTATACTTTATCATATGTATATATTCCATGTGTAACCAAATAGAGAGAAATACATGCAGAGAAGTTTCCCAAAAATTTCTCAAGAATGAAATAGAGACGATATATCACACATCTGTGTTTCATCCTTGTTTTGTAATCATCATATCCTCACTTAATGTTCAAATATACAAATATATCACAGATTATCAGTGCCCATAATAACTTATTCAATTCAAAGATGTCTAAATTACATCGTGTTAGAAATCACTCAATATTGAAACCAATATTATTCTTTATGTATAAGATCTTGTTAATCAGATATTATTTGCCATGGTCGGTGAATCATACATAAGCATTGCCTTGCTGAAGTTCCATAAGGAATGCATTCATGAATTGCAGCTTCATATATCCACGTCAGTTGCTGTAATTCATGTCATAAACAACTCAAAACTTTAAGCACTTCAGATCATAGCATTAGTTATATACAGCCACAAGGCACCTGCTGTGTGTGCAGTTAGGTTATCTATGTATCCTTGTGGGTTGTTATGTTGCATGTCATATGAAACTGGAGATCATAGTATGAGTAAAATACAACCACAAGGTGTCTGCTGTTTGTGAGGCTAAGTTACTGATTAGACACGGATGTCCATCAGTTAGATTTGCATGGCAATACAATACCAGTGTTCTAGAGTCCAGGAGTCTGGTCCGTGCACTGACTGTTTCTCCGAGAAGAATGTGATAATTGACAGGACGCGTGTTTCGCCTGGCTGAGGGCTTGTTCATCTCATCCATGCCGTGTGTCGGGAGGTTGCTACTTTAAGTATGTATGTCAGTAATTGGCTCCGCAATTCTCACGTTGCTATTGGATGGTGGAGGGTTGTTATGGGATCATGACATGCCTCTAACAGCAGTACCTGGTCACATACATTGGCCAATCACTATGAGAATAGGGCACATTGCATGCTGGTAAATGTAGTCCATAGGCCATGACATGCCTCCGGAATAGATAGTGGTCACATACATTGACCAATCACTGTGAGGATATGGTGCATTGCATGCTGGTATATGTAGTGTAACATAGTTCCAGAGCAAGTACACCTATGAATGCTGCAGAGCTTTCTAACAAGTGTAGTTTAAATGTCAACAGGTCCATATGTCTATAAGGTGGATATGAGGACTGTTCTAAAAAGGTTATTAATAAAATAATATATATATATATATATATATATATATATATATAGATTATATAATTAGATTTACCATTTGTTAATATCAATAGTCACAGACAGAGCAGATATTAACACTTGTTGGACCGCATCAAACACTATATTGTATGATACCTTTAAAATATAAAGGAATGTAAATTAGTGTGTAAGTATCTAATTTAATCCTAATACATAAAACACTATTATACAGTGGTGTTAATAATTGTAGTATTGAAATAAACATGGACAAATAATATTTCTAATTAGTTTATGTTACGTTTTGTGTAAGCAAAGTATGATAGATGCTAAATATCATTGTAGTAGTAATGATTTGTCATAGACAGCTTACTAACATATATAAAAAAGAATCTTTAAAATAATAACTTGAATTGTATTTATAAAAGAATATTTGTGACATACTGTATGAATTAAAAGATCAGATCTCAAAATTTGAAGGTGATGGGTGTGTTGGAGTATCAAAGTGATAGATGTGAGTGACAGCATACATATAAATAAGAGTATGTTAATAAATTTTGTGTAAAATACAGTGTGTAAATAGATTATAATAGGGAATTTGTCTTTGGAGAAACAATGGAGAAATATACGCAATTTATTGGAGGTTGGTGGAGATACATCGATGATATCCTTATGATCTGGGAAGGAGATGAACCTCTACTCCTAGACTTCATTTGTCAGCTCAATGACAATAAAATCAACATAAAATTAACCCATAACTTCAGTCAGAAATCTGTATCATTTTGGGACTTAAACATTTATAAGATAGATTAATGAACTATCCATACGGAACTTTACCACAAGGAGACAGCGACTAACAGTCTACTACATCAGACTAGTGCACATTTCCCACCTATAGTTGAAAGCCTTCCCAAAGCTGAATTCCTGCAGTTGAAACACAATTGCTCAGAGACACAAGTGTATAAGTCCAAGAGCCTCGAACTTACTGACAGGCTAATGGAAAGGGGTTAGGGCAAAAGATGTAGCAAACGAGCCCAAGCCAGCATCTCTGACATCCAAAGAGAAAAATGGATCTTTAGAGAAGAAAACCAGGGATGTGCTCATAAAAGAAATAAGAAAACTGTAGGAAAGATACGATTTATTGGGAGTTTTTGTAGGGGATGGAGAGGTATACAAAGTATAATTAAAAAACACTGGCCAGTTCTCCATTTGGACAATGACCTATCCGAGATATTGGATAAGAAAGTAGCCATGGGATGGTGTCGGTCAAGAAATCTTCGAGATAACTTTGTTCAAAGTCATTATATTAAATTTCCCAAGAAAGAGAGTAAAATGCATGGGTACTTTGCATGCGGAAACTGTAAGGCATGTCAATACATGACCAAATGTAACACCGTCATTGATAAATATGGACATGAGAACCAGATAAAGGACTTTATCAATTGTAACACTATGGGTGTTATATACTGTCTAACGTGTAATTGTAATATGAAGTACGTAGGATTGACTTCAAGAAATCTTAAACTACGTATTTTATAACACGTTCGGACCTTTAGAAATGCTTCCTCTGATCTAGCAAAATTTAAAAAACTGACTTAGGTTGCATGCCATTTCCACACAAACCACAATGGTGATTACAAAGACCTTAAAGTGTTTGGTCTGGAGAAGGTAAATTTGGGATTTCGAGGAGGATACATCATACAAGAATTATTTAAATGGGAGAGTATGTGGACATTTAAATTAGGTGCCCTCACTCCAAGAGGAATGAACGAGTATATTAACTACGGTGCCTTCCTATAAGATATCAAGCTCCATAGAACCTAATCTCTTCTGTAAAAGCTTAATATTACACCTTTTTAAAGGTTTATTTGTGATATGTGGTTAGAAGGATAATAATTGTTAACTAATTATATTATACTATATACATAGGCAGGCACTGGTATATTGGATCCCTTTTGAATTTTATTATTGTTGATTTATATAAATTTTCAGCATGGAGCATGATAATGTTACCGCCTTTGGTTCATCCTATTATACTGTAAATTGTATTTTATTAACTTTATTAATTTCACTAATCAACATAATTATGTACTATCCTATTAGTACATCACTAACCTACAGTTTTTACACATATCACCTATCAATATAGTAATATTACAATGAATATATAAAAATTAACTCACTTATTTTATCACTGGTTAGTTTATTATTATCACTATTTTTCTTGAATTCACTTCACTGTTTACATAATCACTAGATTTTGTCTTACCCATATACATTACTTATCACACCGTAATTAAAATCTATTTACACACTGTATGTTACACAACATTTATTAACATACTCTTATTTATATGTATGCTGTCAATCACATCTATCACTTTGATAATCCAACACACCCATCACCTTCAATTTTTGAGATCTGTATGTATTTCTCTCTAATTGGTTACACGTGGAATATATACATATGATAAAGTATAAGTAAAACATATCACTTCTATGTGTAACAAATGACGTATGCTCATGCATAACTTTTTTTGAAAACGTATTTTACTAATAAAATGGACTATTCAACCATGATAGTCCTACATTTTTTGCTCTGGTGTGAAAACGACTTCCCTTAGTATATCTACAGCCATACATTTCTTAAAGTAATTTGCCCAATCTCGTCTGACCTTGGAAGCTATATAGTAATAGGCCTGGCTAGTACTTGGATGGGAGACCACTTGGGAATACCAGGTGCTGTAGGTTAAAAGAGAACAATTGGGACCAAAATGCACATGGCAGAGCATTATACAACTACTTAATTGTGCCACTGTCTAACTTATGATGGATCATCATGTGACTAAACCATAAGTCACAATAATTTTTGGTGTTCAGTATAATATATACTGAATAAATATTTTGCCGGATAACTTATATCTGTTTGGTGATAGTATGTTTACAAACCCATTATATATGATATAAGATTGTTCAAATAAAGGTGATTAATTGACAACACCTGCTAATATTTATGTTGTGTATGGGTACCTACAATTTTATTGACAAATAATAAAGGCTATATTTTAACTACATATTAATTTCTAAATAGTGCCCCAGCAATAAATCCTTCTTTTTCTTCTTTATGTTTAAACGTATATAATTGGGCTTTGGGAGCACCACCAACAATAGTTGATGATATAATCAATATACAGATGACAGATGGTTGGTTTATAATAGTAACTACTCTTTTTTTAGTTCTGTGCGGAATCTCTCCCTTTTTTATTGTGTAACCAACATATGGGAATGTAACAGTCACCATTTTTGCATGGGTACTACAGAGCATAACATTAACTAGGGCACTATTATGGGGCATAAATGTAACACTTGTTATAGAAATAGGTGTCTCTATAGAAGCATTGGGGTGGGAGCTTCTTCAAGATGCTGCTATGGGGCACACAAAATTCTGGCTATGCCCCTGCTAGTAAATCATTTAAATTATATTATTTAGTATTGCACAATCGCAATACAGAAAATGCCTTATGAGTCCTTCCAGGCTGTACTGAAATAAAAGGATAGTCTTTTGACACAGCATAAAACACTACACAAGCTGAATAAACTAAATAAAGTATTTGAACCACATCTCTGTTTTAAATTAAGCTATGTTATGGGAAGAAAAAAAGGCCAGCAATTGTCTACTGATGTGATTTTATAATTCAGGAGGGAAGTTAAAGATTTACAGTAGAGTTTAGGAGGCAAATTCATCTTATACAGATTCTGGGAACAATATACATTTTCAGGAAATGGGTGTGTGAAGGAGAGTAATGTAATAAGCACTAATAATTATAGGAGCGTGGCCTGGAGTAGCAGGCCATAGGATGTGTTTGCCAGCTTTCCCTCTTTCATCCTAATAAAAAATCCTGTTTGTGTGGACGTACTCTCTGTAACTACAGTGTAGCAGTGAAGTACTCTTTCCTTCATCTCCTGAATTTCACCGGTGGACTCTATGTCTAGTGCTTACTTACCTGTTGCACGCTAATCTCTGTGGCTGGGTCCCGCGGTGTGGTGTTCCTGGCTCTAGCGGCTGTTCTCTTGTGCTGTGTGGCTCCTTCCTGCTTTCTGACAGTGACCTCCACTGGCCTGGCTGTGCTGCTTCCTAAACATTGCTCCAACAATTTCTTTTGGCCTGTCCTGGTGACATGGGATGTGCTGGGGTTCGACGGCTGACATCTTGTCCCTGGTGGTTACTACTTGTCTTTTTTGTGGATTCTGCTGGTGAGCTCTGGTGGTGTGCTCGCTGCCGCCATTTTGCCACAGGGGCTTACTCACGACCGCTGGTTCGAGCTTTCTGCTGTGCTGAAATTACTGCACTGGGTTAATTACTCCTGTTGGATTGCTAGCTTTGGTTACAGAGATTCTATAATTGTTGTGGCTGTTTACATCAACCATGTCTAGTTCTCTGCAACAAAGCCTCCAAGCTATCAATGCCTCTACACAGAGACTTCTCAGTAAGTTTGACACCATGTCAGTGGACATAATTTCTCCCTGCTTTACCCCTTTGTGAAAGGGTTAAACCAGATTCTCATCTGATGTCTGAATTTACAGTCCTCACAGTGGATATGACCGCCTGCTTCCTGGATTAATTTGATGCAACTGTGGGACTTCAAAATTTTCCTTCTATAATCCTATTTGGTGCAGTGAAAGTACGGGATTTACTGTTTAAGTATATTGTGTGCTTTCCTAGTTCTCCTCGAGTGAGTTGGGATGGGAATGTTCCTTTATTCCCATTCTTTCAAGGAACCGAAGCCTGGCCAGACTAATGTCTAATAATTTGCATCCCATTATCATGCTTTACTAATTGTTACTTTTAATTTTGTATTCTACATATCCTGTTTTTTCATTTTTTTTTTTAAATTCATATGTGCTGTGTTATATGTATATCTGTAACATTTTCAATGATTCTCTATGGGAGGAGCTCCAGTTTTGTACAGCACGGGAGAGCTGGGTATAGCCTAGCTTAGGTCATTCAGTTTATTGCCCTTATTATTTATGTAAGTTTACCATCTGCTATTTGGGTTTGTAGGTACATTAGTGTAGTTCAGGGGAGGATGGGTGTTAGGGAATCCAAAGTATAACTAGGTTGGGTTTGGTTATATAAGGTGGGGGGTTATGGTGAGGTTTCTTTTGGGTGTATTTGTTTTGTTTTGTTATTTTGACAGCTATTTGTTTGTGTGATATACGGTTAGTATATTTAGGATTTTACTGGCTGCATATTTACATATTTTGTTTTGCTTCTTCTAATTACTATACCTTGGGTATCAAGATTCGTAAACCCGAATGGCACCTTTGGGTTCTTGTATGCTCCTTTACTAGGGGATTTTGATTATATCCTGTTTAGTCTAATAGTTTTTGTAATAATATATTGGTGTAAAACCATTTGTATGCTGCATTTTATATGTATTCCCTGCCATGATTATGTTTATTTTCTTTATGGTTTTTTTTTGTTTATAATCTTAACATTTCAATAAAAAAGATTGAATTTAAAAAAACCACTAATAATTATTAATAATTCATTGTAATAATGTGTTTCAGATATTTAATCACACTTTGCTCTCTAATTTTAATTACTGTAATTTACTAGTTTGGGGCTTAATAGTTTATTAAATAATGTCTTTTCCATTGCTAAATTTCAGAATTCACCATTATAGTGAAACTTATAATCACCATGAAGATTATACATGCCTAAATTCACAAGCATTGTTTTTAAGTTGTCATTAACCACTTGCCTGGTGTGGTCGCATCTGATGCGACCAGTCATAAATGCCCAGTGGGAGGCTGTTGGAAATTTTCCAGCATACACCAATCTAAGAGGGACTGCCTGGTTCCCATACACCAGCAGCTCCACCCCCATTGTGTCCCAATTACTGCTGGCCACAGTGATTGGGCAGTTCAGCTGTATGCAGCAGCTGAAGAGCAGCCACAGCTTAGGTAGCGGTGTATTCACTCAGTGTGTCCCAATCGCTGTGGACAGCAGTGATGGGCTGCCCCCTCTATGCATACCTGGCAGGTGCTCCTCTATGCATAGAACAATAAGTGCTCCTGTCGGTCTCCCCTCTATGCATACCCAGCAGATGCATAGAGGAGCAGCCACAGAGAATAATAAGCACTGCCTGCCAGCCCCCCTCTGAACACCTGGCAGCTGTATAGAGGAGCAGCCACTAGGAACAATAAGCGCTGCCCACCACCCCCCTCTGAACACCTGGTGGCTGCATAAAGGAGCAGCCACTGGGAACAATAAGCATTGCCCACCGTGCCCCCCTCTGAACACCCAATGGCTGCATAGAAGAGCACCGCTGGATACATTCACACTGCCTGCCCCCCCACCCCCTCTGAACACCTGGCAGCTACAGAGAAGAGCAGCTGCTGGTTAAAGTCATACTGCCCATCACTTTCCCCCCCTCTGAACACCCAGTGGCCACAGAGAGGAGCAGCCACTAGGAACAGTCACACTACCCATTACCCCCCTTCTGAACAATAATCAGCTGCAGAGAGGAGCTGCCGCTGGGAACAGTACACTGCCTGCTGTCCCCACCTCTGAACACCTGGCAGCTAGAGAGAGGAGCAGCCACCGGGAGCATTCAGGGGGTCATTCAGACCCGGTCATTAGCACCGATGCGCTCGGACCGGGTCGATGGCCCCCCACAGAGCATGCGCACGCCGGCGCCGTCATGCACATGCGTGAGACCCGCTATGACCAACAGTGCCGGTCGTAGCAGATCTCAATCCAAAGGGGGCGAGCTGTCGATGTTGATTGACAGCTCGCCCCGTTTGGAAGGCTGGCCGGGGGGGTGGCAGCCCAAACGGGGGCGTTCCCATGGGAACGCCTGCCGTTTGGGGGAGAGCTTCCGGCTCAGACAGAGCCGAAAGCTCTACGGGGCTTACGACAAGGGAGACCCTACCCTAGGGTCTCGTCATAAGCCCCGATGGTCGCGATGGTCTGGACCATCGCGACCATCAACTTAGGCGGTCGTAAGGCTGTGGGTGTTAACCCACAGCCTTACCACCGCAAAGGAGGACGTCTTGAAAATTCAAGAGGTCCTCCCCTCATTCAGACCGACCACACGCTCTGTGCGACCGGCTCTGAATGAGGTCCACAGTGCGGCCTGCTGTTTCCATCGATGGCAGCCCAAAGGCCACAACCTGTGCATGTGCAGAGCTCAACAATCGGTGGCTAAACCATCAATTGTTTTCGAACAATAGTTTAAAACCATTGGCCATCAATGGTACAGCTGTCGATGGCCATTACTTAAGTATTCCATGCAAATTACTATTTTTTTGGTGTACTGTGTTTAAAAAAATAATAAAAGCATTTTGGACAAGTTTTAATTAGATGTTCTTGATCTAATTCAATCATAAAAAATGACAATTTGTGAGCATTTTTTGGAAAAAATATTAGCCAGTTAAGTGGTTAGAGCCATATCCATAAATGTATTTTGCAGCAGTCTTAAAAGCTCTAGCATTTCTAAAATGTATTCTAAAAACTGGTCTACATAACACCCTGTTCACAAATATTTATATACATTTGGACAAATGATCCAAATTGGACAAACGATTATCAGCCTTTACCTCTTTGACACTCACAGGCATAAGCAATTTGGGTCAAGATTTTGCCTGCAAAAAAAATTGCTTCCCTTGCACCCAGTTTTGATTGGCCACGGGTATGTGCTCTCCAGATACCTGCAGAATACAATTTAAAAAAACTGGTCCTGAAGCTGGGGGGAAAAAAAAGCACCCCCCCCAAAAAAAAAAACTCACACCCAATTGAACTAGACATGTTGAATATGGATTTAAGAAAGTGGGTATAAAAAATGTTGAAATGTTTTTGAACTAATCTCATTTTTTAGAATTGGACTCTGGGGTAAATGTGACAGGGTGGAGAGTTCTGACATCAGCAAGTCCGGTGCAAAACTGCTCAATGTTTTAAAACAGCAGTTATTTACCAGGCAAAATCCACCTGGTTTTGCCTGTTAAAAAACTGTTACTTGAAAACATCGGGCAGTCTCGAACGGGATTCGGCAATGTCAGAATTCTGGGCCTGATTCAGAAGCACTCGCAAAAAGTGATCGCTCGCTCCGAATCAGGGCGGGCGCTGGTTTTATTAGGAGCGGCCTCCTGGCCACTCGCATAGCTATAGCGAGCGGCCATGATGATGGTTGCGATGGTCAAGACCATCGCGACCATCGGGCTTGCGATGAGACCCTTGTGGTAGGGTCTCACTCATCGCAAGCCCCAGAGAGCTTTCGGCTCTAACAGAGCCGGAAGCTCTCCACTGACATCACTCATGATGTCAGTGGGGCTGCCCCAAATGGCAAGCTTTTCCTCGGGAACGCCTCCATTTGGGCAGCCACCCCCCGGCCCGCCCACCAGACGGGGCAAGCTATCACTCAACATCGACAGCTCGCCCCCTTTGATGCGAGACCCGGAGCGACGGATTGCCCGTCGCTAGCCGGGTCTTGCGCATGTGCACGACGGAGCCTGCTCCGTCGTGTGCATGCGCTGTGGGCCACCATCGACCCGGTTGCGAGCGCTCAGCACTTGCGACCAGGCCTGAATCTGGCCCTCTGCACCCTATTACAATTACTACTCTGTCTGCTGATGTTACACCTGTGTTATGACAGTACCATCAGACTGCTTCTCTGTTTGTTTATAATAAATGCAATTCAAATAAAACTCTATACCGTAGTGCTATTATAGCATCAAAAGATGATGTACAGTATACTTACCAAAATTGGTTTGTTTAGCACCTCATTAAGGAATTCGTATGTTGACACATGAAAAATGATATTGTTAAAAGTATACAAAAAAGAGAATGTTAAATGTGATTCATGTAAATTTTTGTTTATTAACTGCTACATAACTACAATATTTCTATACATTTAGCCTGATAAGAGAAAATGAGGAGTTGTGACCTGTTGTGTGTGTGTGTGGCCAGTGCCACCTGGCTGTGTACCCCACTATACTATGATTTCCCCACTTCAAAAAAGTAGAGGAAAGTAGAAATTACATTTTAGTACTTCACATTTATTTTTAATGATTTATGGCCAACTGTGATTTTGGTGACATTGCAGTCATCAATATGGGCCTATTTGTATGTGGAGGCCTGGAGCTGTAGTCCTATCTGTAGTCCTATCTGTCCCATTGTTAATCTGGCCCTGTGTGTAGATGGGTTCAAGTCAAGGTACTGTACACTCCTCAGCTCTCGGGAGATGCCTAGAAAAGCGCCCAGTTTTACAGGGAAATAAAGATTTGTGTTTAGCTTTGCAGGGATGTGATCCTCTAGTGTTTATTAAATATAAATTGAAACTTTGTCTCTCTGTAGCCTTACTGGTGATAAGTCCAATTTCTTCTCATCTGTAATATAATTCTCAATTATCCCTTTTCACTTAGTAGATAGACACAGAAATGTATTTTATCTTACATTTTACTTATGTTATTGTTTTACATTTGTGTAATTGTATGAATAGTGGACCTGATTCAGAGCCGCTCGCTAGATGCGATCACTTGTACCCAGCGTATGCAAATTCAGCTAAGTGACGTCATGGCAGGCGCTCGCTCGGAAAGGCATAAGCACGCCCACTTTGTGCGAGCGATCGCTTTGTGTATGCAGATACGCCCACTAGCGCATGTCATCTCCAGGAAGTGTATTAAAACATTGGTGCATTGAGGACCATTGGAAGGGCTCGCAGCACTTGTGGTTGCCTTACCCTGCTGCAAGCACTGCGAGGACTTCAGTGTAAAAAACAGGCATGTGACGTGTACTATGACGCTGCCTGTTAATTATGCACGCCTTAAAAACGGTGTTGAAACACAGAAGCATGCCGATCGCACCTCCACTCCCCCATTATTAGTGTCCTGCCCCTGTTACCACCCACAAACAACCTCTCCAGTCACTCATTTCACTGGGCTGCCTTTGCTGGGCGAGCGAGTGGGCTGCGATCGCACAGAGTACTTCGAGCATGTGCAGAACATTGCGTGTGCATGCGCGGTCGCTTACCATCGGCCACCTACGAGCGAGCGGCCGCTAGTGATCGGCTCTGAATCAGGTCCAGTGTCTGTTACTTCTTTACTTAAGTAGTATCAAATGTTCTATTTGTTTACCATTATATGCCATACTGTACCTGCTTCTGATTATGGAGACATAAATTATATTCAAATTCCTAATTGTGGAATATAAATACTGTATACCCTCTTTTTACTCCTTTAAAATAAATATTTTTGTTATGCCTATTTTTATTATTGTTGACAAACAAAATCATTTTATGACAAATGATAGATGAAAGGGCATTACCTATCTTACCTTATCAATCTGACATGGCTTAACCACAAATGCCCCTTTCCTATACATTACTAGTATTTCAGCAGCCTTTCATTAAAGCTATAAAATGTATATTCATCACTAGCATCATAATAATGAGCTGCTCTAACTGTAATCATTCCTGTCTGCTGTCTATCTGCTAACTGGCATTTGACCATTTTCTTTTTATTTCTCTGCCACATTAGTATGTGTCTATGAATTTCCACATTCCCCATGCCACACATATTCCTGGGTCACTAACGCCTAACTAAATGCATGAGGTAGGAGGTTATTCCTGAGAGGATTACAGTCACTGGGCCTGATTAAGAGGTGGATACAGTTTTGATTTTATTTCACAAGTGGGAAATGTTTTGACTATGGCACATACGTCAGAGCTGCACTGCACATATGCTGCAATGGACTAAGGACAGTGGTGGACACAGGGTGATTGACAGACAGTGAACATTTGGGGTGGCCTCCCCAGTACAAAAGATGGTAGCTGCTACTTTTGCCTAACTTCTCAGATCCGGAGCAGCGATTTCCTTTGCGTCTACCTCTGAAATAGGCCCAATGTCTCATTGCAACCTACTAAGTAAAATGATTACACATTCAATAAAAGTTTAGCTACACTGGACTACAGAGGACAAATAAGACATGTTTCTGGGTTGTAGAAGGAAACTGGAGCACCCAGAGGAAACCTATGCAAATGTGGGGAACACATACAAACTCCACACAGTAACAACATTTGCAGGAATCAAACCCAAGACTTCAGTGTTGCAAGAGAGTAATGCTATTCATTACACCATCCTTGCTGCCCAGAAACTGCAGACCTCTATTAATAAAAGGTCAATAAACCATTTTGCTGGAGAAAACATGGGTTTTCATAGGTAAAAGATGTTGCATTCACATCACGCTATAAATGAATGTGGTTACCAATAGCAATAATCCCTAGTGAAAAAAAATATTTTTCAAAGCCAAGCACTTACCCAACTGTGATTTGCTGGATGTGCATGTATTTCTACCAAACATAATCTATGGACATCACTAATACTCAGTGTTATTGTACAGTTTATCATAATTGTTTCGACTATTAGTACTTATATTTCAAATAAATGTATACCTAACATCTGTCCTTATAAATATGTGCCCAATTTGCCTGTCCCATAAATGTGTCCTAAATATATCTGTCCCTATAAATGTGTGCCAAACATCTGCCCCAATAAAAGTGTGTCCCATGTAACTACCCTATAATACTCATTTTACACCGACTTTAAATTCACGGGTTGATGCAGGTGAATGTGCGTCAACACAGGATTTTTGTGGGTGTAAATGGATCAACCAGGGTCCAGTCAGAGGAGTAGCGTGTAGCCAGGGTACCCAAAGCACTAGCGTGCTACAGTGCCCTCCTTCCTCAAGTGTTCCAGGGAGGAGGCAGGTCCATATGGGATTAATGTAAAGTAAAAATAAAGATTAGGGGCAGCCCCCTGTAGTGGTGCCCATATGCAGTGCCCCATGTCTCCCCTTAGAGGACCCCCTTATGCAGGCCTCCAGTAGTGCCCCCAGTAGTGATCCCCCCTATGCAGTGCCCCTTATACAGTGCCCCCAGTAGTGTTCCCCCCTGTGCAGTGCCCCTTGTGCCCCCAGTAGTAAGCCCCATATAGGGTGCCCCCAGTATTGGTACCCCCTATGCAGTGCCCCCAATAGTGTTACCCCCTATGCAGTGCCCATTAAATAGTGGCCCCAGTTGTAGTCCCCCCTGTGCAGTACCCCCAGTATTGCCCTTTATATAGAGCCCCCAGTAGTGGTCCCCCATTGCAGTGCCCCCAGTGGTAGTCCTTATCACCCTATGCAATGCCCCTAGTAGTAGTCCCCTCCCCTTGTAGTGCTTCTAGTAGTAGTCCCCCCCTTGTAGTGCCCCCAGTAGTAGCAGTGCCTTTACTTCATCCCAGGTGTCCGGAGGCAAGATAAATGTTGGTGCACCACTCCCCAAATTAAAATGTACCACCCCCCAAGCACCTATGCCAGCCCCAGCTGCCACCGCCCCCCTATGCAGTTCCTTTTATACAATTCCCCAAGTAGTGGTCTCCCTATGCAGAGCCTCCAGTAGAGGTACCCCTCTGCAGTACCTCCGGTAGTGGTCCCCCTATGCTGTGCCCCCAGTAGTAAGGCCGCTGTAGTGGACCCAATAGTAAGGCCCCTGTAGTGCCCCCAATAGTAAGGCCCCTGTAGTGCCCCCATATGATGCCCCCAGTAGAAATGCTGCTGTAGTGCCGCATATGATGCCCTAGTAGTAAGGCCCCTGTAATGCCCCCTGTAGTGCCCCCATATGATGCCCCCTGTAGTGCTCCCAGTAGTAAGCCCCCTGTAATGCCTCCAGTAGTAAGCCCCCTGTAATGCTCCCTGTAGTATGTCCCCTGTAGTTCCCCCTGTAGTAAGCCCCCAGTAGTAAGCCCCCTGTAGTGCCCCCAGTAGTAAGCCCCCTGTAATGCGCCCTTTAGTAAGCCACCTGTAATAAGTCCCCTGTAGTAAGCCCCTTGTAATGCCCCCTGTAGTAAGCCCCCTATAATGTGCCCCCAGTAGTAAACCCCCTGTAATAAGCAGCAGCCCCCTGTAATGCCCCCACACGCACACACACACATACAAAAAAAACCTTACCTTAAACCCCGCTCCAGTGCCTGCTGCTGTCCGTCCCTGGTACCCGCTACTCTGAACTATGGGAGTGACGTCATGACATCACTCTCATAGTGCACTGCGGGACCCGGAAGTCGGAGTTCAGGAGTGAGCTCTGTTCTCTGGCTACCATCGGGGGGAGAGAAGGAGCCAGGTGCCTGTTGGTAACACACTCAGCGGGTGCCCGACAAATGCGACTGCACCCCCTTCACCCTCTGTAGTTATGCCACTGGAGGTGGAGTGCCGATCAGCTGCTCTCCTTGTCCATGCAGCTCAAGGTGACAATAGATCTAGGTGCCCCCTTCAGGGATGGCAGAAAATGACTCCATTGTCTCCGGGAGTTCCGCCACTGAGTAGTAGTCCCCCCCAGTTGTAGTCCCCCCCTTGAAGTGCCCCCAGTAGTTGTCCCCAGTAGTGGTTCCCCCCCTTGTAGTGCCCCTAGTAGTAGTCCCCCCTTGTAGTGCCCCCAGTTGTAGTGCCCCCCCTTGAAGGGCCCCCCGTAGTGGTCTTCCCCTTGTAGTGCCACCAGTTGACACACATAATAAAAAAAAAACACTTACCTGAATCCCCGCTCCTGCCACCGCCATCCGCTCCTCTGTCCCTGCTCCTGGGCCAGCCTACTCTGCAATATGGGAGAGACGTTATGACGTCATGACATCTCTCCCATTACCCACTGCAGGAGCCAGAAGATGGAGAGGCTCCGGCAGGGGGCGCATCAGCAGTCAATGAGAGTCTGACAGACTCTCATTGGTTGCTAATGAAAACAAACATACTGCTGCCTGCTCTGGTGGCTTTGTGTTTGTCAGTGATTGTGTAGTGCTGACCGAACTCTGTCCCGTAAGCACTACATGTTCGGAGCAGCTGTGTCACAGAGACACAGACTGCCCACAGCCCACAAGGCGCTGCGGCCCTGAGGGCACATGGCACCCTGCCCCCCGGCCCAGCCTGCCTCTGCCTGGTAGCCTGTCAGCTTAGACAGCTGCCAGGTACACATCGGGCGGCGCCTCCGGACACCCGGTAATTGTGCTCCACTGGAACCGCCCTCCCTACACCCCTGGGTCCAGTGACCTGGGGCTCTGACTGGCTGGATTGCAGGATTGAGCATGGGTCATTCCTGTGTCACCCTGCTGTGTACATGGCGCGACCCAGGTCATGATGACCCGGGTTGCACCGCATGTTGCACGATTGGCCAGCTTCAGTGGTGCTTGCAAATGACATAATCTTCAAGCATCCACTGCCAGGCCGACCAGAACGGAGCAGCACACTCAACCCGCCCTCCGTGCCTCCGGACCACTTTGGAGTAAGGTAAGAGGGTCTAGGAGGGGGAGGGAGGGTAAAAAGCACTACAAACCTGTGCCAGAGAGTTCGGTTAGTGGTGACCCAGATCCAGTGTGAAAGGCACCGACCCAGACACCCCAGTGTAAAAAGGGGTCTATCCCAGGTTTGATACAGGTTGGAAACATTTTCCAAATCCTGGGACAGACCCGGGACATTTATGTAAAAAGGGTATAAATGTGTCCCTAGTGTATCTGTCCATGTACATGTCTGCCCAAAGTGTCTACTCCATAAAGGTGTCCTGAGTGTATCTGCCCCTGTACATGTGTGTTGAATGCGTCACCCCCATAAATGTATCCTGAGTGTATCGGCCCCTGTACAGGTGTGCCCAATGTGTCTACCCCATAAAGGTGTCCTAAGTATATCAGTCACTATAAATGTGTACCAAGCATCTGACCCTAAAAATGTGTGTCAGATATATCTACCCTATAAATGTGTCCTGAGTGTATCTGACCCTGTATATGTGTGCTCAATGTGTCTCCCACCATAAATGTGTCATAAGTGTATCTGCCCCTGTACATTTGTCTCCTATATGTCTACCCCCATAAATGTGTCCAGAGTGTATCTGCTCCTGTACATGTGTACCCAATATATCTACCTTCAGAAACGTGTCCTAAGTATATCAGTGCATATAAATGTCTGCCAAGCATCTGCCCCTATAAAAGTGTGTTTGATGTATCTACATTATAAATGTGTCCCTAGTGTATCTTTTCCTGTACAAGTGTGCCTAATGTGGCTACCCCAATAAATGTGTTCTTAGTATTTTAGTCCCTATAAATTAGGGATGAGCGGGTTCCGATTTCTGAAATCCGAGCCCCCCCCCAAGCCTCCCCGATCCGAGCCGGGAACCAAGTTTCCCTCGGTTTTTACCGCCAGACTTGGTTCCCGAAACGAGGCAAAACGTCATCCTTGCGCTGTCGGATTCTTGCAGGTTTTGGATCCTATAAAAGGTCCCCACGTCAGCACAACTTTTCACTCTGGCTGTAAACAGCGAAGAGGGAGGGTGGGGGTTTGCTGTGCTGGTGCTGCTGTTGTCCATAGGGGCTGTGTCCAAAGTCCATAGGGGCTGTCTGGGCTGTCTTGTGCAGTGCTGTTGTTCAATAAAGGCTGTAGTCCTAAACGGGTGCTGTAGTGATTTCCAGAGGGTGCTCTGTCCAGCATATTTTTATTCTGTTTGTGTGCGCATTTGCTGCACGTGCATCAACAAAGTAGCAGCTCCAGGCGTGCGCCTGTGTCATAAGTCAAGGGCCGGCTGGTCTGTTGATGGGTGGTGTAACCCCCAAAGTGCCCCCAAAAATATATATTTCTGTGTTTGTGTGCACCTTTGCCACACGTGCATCAACAAAGTAGCAGTGCTAAGCGTGCACCTGTGCCATAAGTCAAGGGCCGGCTGGTCTGTTGAAGGGTGGTGTAACCCCCAAAGTGCCACAAAACAAAATAATATATTTTTCTGTGTTTGTGACTTGTGTGGTAGCCGCATGTGCATGAATAAAATAGCAGCACCAAGCATGCACCTGTGTCATAAGTCAAGGGCCAGCTGGTCTGTTGAAGGGAGGTGTAACCCCCAAAGTGGGCAAAACATTTTTTATTTTTTTTTTATTTTTCTGTGTTTGTGTGCGCCTTAGCCGCACATGTAGCAACGCCAAGTATGTACTCTTTGAGGCCTAGTTTTTCAAACTGCCATCCTGTCTGCCATTGCAGTGCCACTCCTGGATGGGCCACGTGTTTGTGCCGCCCACTTGAGTCGCTTAGCATAGTCATTCAGCTACCTTGGTGCAACCTTTTTGCCTAAACACAATATTGTGAGGTGTGAGGTGTTCAGAATAGACTGGAAATGAGTTGAAATTAATGTTATTGAGGTTAATAATAGCGTAGGAACAAAAAAAAATCTAATTCTGTGATTTTAGCTGTTTTTATGCTTTTTTCCAAAAAAATACATATCAAAACACAAAACCCAGAACCCAAAACATGGAAGGGTGGTTTTGGCAAAACCAATCCAGATCCAAAACACGGAGAAAGATCCAGATCCAAAACCAAAACCCGAAAAGTGGCCAGTGCACACCCCTTCTATAAATGTGTGCCAAGCATCTGCCCCTATAAAAAGTGTGTTGGATGTATCTACCCTATAAATGTTTCCCTAGTGTATCTGCCCCTAAACATGTTTTCAATGTGCCCAATTTTTCTACACCCATCAATGTGTCCTTAGTGTTTATGACCCTGTAGTTGTGTGCCCAAGGAAGAGACCTCCAGCAGTGGTGCGCGGCACATCAAGAACAACGGTGGAGTATCCCGCCCTCCCTCCACCCCCTGGAGGGAAAGTTAAGCATTCAAGGGGAGGAAGGGGGCGGGGGGGAGAGAGGGGTGGCAGTGCTGCACACGGCACACTGCTGTCCAGATACGGCACTGCTCCCCCTAATGCTAAACCTTAACCTCCCCACTGGGGATGCCTAACCCTAAACCCCTTTTACCACTGCCTAAATCTAACCCTCCCTGGGGGGTTGCCTAACCCTAACCTCTCCCTGGTGGTGCCTAAACCTAACCCTCGTCCATAAGACACTTAACCCTAATCTCCCCCCGAAACCTAACTCTAACCCTGCTAGACTGCCTAATCCTCACCCTTCCCAGCCTTGGCTAACGATAAGGATGCCCCAGACTTACCTTCGTTCAGGATGGAGTTCTGTGTTCTGGTTATTCGATGCCTATCATAAATCCCTAGCCTTCATTCCAATGTCGGGAATGTGACTAGAGGCCGCATGAATACATATCTTCCTGTACATGTTTGCCCAAAGTGTCTACCCCCATAAATGTGTCCTGAGTGTATCTGCCCTTGTACATTTGTGCACAATGTGTCTACCCACAATAATGTGTCCTGAGTGTATCAGCCTCTGTACATGTGTGCCCAATGTGTCTACCCCCATAAATGTGTTGCTTGTGTATCTGTCTCTGTATGGTTGTGCCAAATGTGTCTACCCCCATAAATGTGTCCTGAGTGTATCTGACCCTGTATATGTGTGCTCAATGTGTCTAGCCCCATAAATGTGTCATGAGTGTATCTGACCCTGTACATGTGTGCCCAATGTGTCTACCTTCATAAATGTGTATTGAGTGTATATGCCCTTGCACATGTGTGCCCAATGTGTCTACCACCATAAATGTATCCTAAGGATATCAGTCCCTATAAATGTGTGTCAAGCATCTGCCCCTATAAAAATGTATCTGATGTAATTACCCTATAAATGTGTTCCTAGTGTAGCTGTCCTTGTATAAAAATGTATCTGATGTAATTACCCTATAAATGTGTTCCTAGTGTAGCTGTCCTTGTACATGTGTGCCCAATGTGTCTCCCCCTTAAATGTGTCCTGAGTAAATATGATCCTATAAATATGTGTGCCCAATGTTTCTACCCCATTAAAAATGTGTGCTAAATTTATCTGCACCTGTACATGTGTACCCAATGTGTCTACCACCATAAATGTGTCCTAAGGATATCAGTCCCTATAAATGTGTGTCAAGCATCTGCCCCTATAAAATTTTGTATGATTTAGCTGCTTTTCCTGTATGTGTGCCCAATGTGTCTACTCCCATAAATTTGTCCTAAGTGTAAATGTCCCTATAAATATGTGCCAAGCATCTGCCCCTAAAAAAAATTTCTGATGTAATTATCCTATAAATGTGTTGCTAGTTTATCTGTCTTGTACATGTGTGCCCAAGGTGTCTACCCCATAAATGTGTCCTGAGTGTATCTGCCCCTGTACATGTGTGCCCAATATGTCCACCCCCATAAATGTATCCTGAGTGTAGCTGCCCCTGTGTCAGGACCTGGGGGGTTTTTGGACCCAGGATTGAATTAGGAGTCAAAGCAGGAACTGTCTTGTTAAACTGAAAGGCAGCTCTTTTAATGGGAGTATTTCGATTCATGGAATTAAATAAATATATAAATACTGTAACAAAAGTCCATGGGTGAACTGAGGATAAATGTCTGGCAGAGAATAAAAGTCCAATTGCTGTGGAACTGCGAAACAAGTGTCTGATAATAAAACAAATCCAAAAGATGTGAAGCAGAGAAGCAGGTGTCTGGTAAGGAATGAATGCAATTAATGTGAGGCAGAGAAACACGTGCTTGGCAATGAACTGACAGAGAAGAAATTCCAATAGAGGCATGCTGAGGATCAGAGGTCTGTAAACTACAGTAGGTTCTGAGTGAATGCTGCTAGTCAGTAACAAGTGGAGAGTGAGACGTGGGATATAGCTGGTGCAGGATTCCAGGGAACTGCCTAGAATGCTGACAGGAAGCAAATGAGACACTGCTCAGACTGCAATATACCAAGGCTAGGGAGCACAGAGAACTCTCACGCAGCAAGGCTGAGAACATGTTGCACTGGCAACTAGAGGGTGTGCTGAACACCCTTCAATACCATGGGAAGGTGCAAGATAGGCTGCTGAGTCACTTGCAGAGCTCCAACCTGATTGGCCCATTTAGGACACATGTCCAAAACCAAGATGGCGTGTAGCGAAAAGAGGATTTTGGTGCCCGCATGGGCATAACTGTGCAAGATATGTTAATGACATAAACATGTAACTTGCCTTTTTTAACTTTATATGTAATGTCCTTTGTATGTGGATAGGTGGCAAAGCTCCTCTGAATGAAATTCCTTTTGAAGATGAGCAAATAAGGTCATAGGAAGCTAAAACACTCCAATGAGGATATGCACTCCTTCTAGGAAAGACAGTTAATGTATATACCATACAGAGATGAAGAATGTCACAAAAGTTCCAAATGACTTTAAAACTTATTCCTTAGATTATGTAGATCATCCACGTCTTCCTTGCTATATTCTATTGATGAAGAGCCTCAAAAGAAAAGAAAAACTCTACATAGCATAATTCCATTTAACAACCGTAAACACAATATAAAAAAATTTTCAACATGTACAATATCACTGGTGGGTAATCATGCGTACCGAAACAAAGTAAAAAGTAGGCATATCACAAGTAAATCAGATGTTCACTTCCAGGCCTGGGTACCTCTACTTGGATTTAGTCCCCCTTTGTCACTCCTCCTAGATGCACAATAATAGCCCACCTTCACCGACGTGTTTCAACCGTATAGGTCTTCATCAAGGTGATATACCATCCATCTCCTTATCCCCCTTTTTATACCCATACAAACAGGAAGTTACAAAACAAACAGGGGGTGGAGATTGGGAAAAATAGCACATGTTCACACAATAATATAAAATCCATAATGATGACATCCAGTATTTCAATAATATGTGTGTGTTTTATTGGATGAATTATTGAAATACAAGATGTCATCATTATGGATTTTATATTATTGTGTGAACATGTGCTATTTTTCCCAATCTCCACCCACTGTTTGTTTTGTAACTTCCTGTTTGTATGGGTATAAAAAGGGGGATAAGGAGATGGATGGTATATCACCTTGAGGAAGAACTGTATGGTCGAAATGGATCGGTGAAGGTGGGCTATTAATGTGCAGCCAGGAAGAGTGACAAAGGGGGACTAAATTCAAGTAAAGGTACCCAGGCCTGGAAGTGAACATCTGATTTACTTATTACTTTGTTCCGGTATGCATGATTACCCACCAGATGATATTGTACATGTTGAAAATGTTTTTATATTGTGTTTACGGTTATTAAATGGAATTATGCTATGTAGAGTTTCTCTTTTCTTTTGAGGCTCTTCATCAATAGAATATAGCAAGGAAGACGTGGATAATCTACATAATCTAAGGAATGTGATTTAAAGTCATTTGGAACTTTTGTGACATTCTTCATCTCTGTATGGTATATACATTAACTATATTTCCTAGAAGGAGCGCATATCCCCATTGAAGTGTTTTAGATTTTTATATAGTATTGGTGATATTATTGGGTAGGTTGCTGCTCCCTGTTTTTGAGCAAAAATACTATATTGTATTATTCTATTGTGTTTTCACCAAGGTCATATGACGGTATGTCTTCCTGGGCCAGCCATAAAACTGTCTGGATGTTTAGGGCATGAAAAAAAATTTGTGTGCAACATCTAGCCAGGCCCTTGATAAGCTGTTATTAAAAGCCCTGTGTCATGTTCCTGAAGAGAGGGCCTAATTCAGACCCACTCGCGAGCACACAGTGCTCGCAAGTGGGTCGATGGTCCCCCATTGCGCATGCACATGCTGTAACTGGGTTCGGCGTGCGCATGCGTGAGACCTGGCCAGCGACGGGCACTCCGTCGCTATGGGTCTCGCACCAAAGCGGGACAGCTGTCGATTGTGATTGACAGCTTGCCCCATTTTGGATGCATGCAGGGGGAGTGGCTAGCCAAACTGAGGCATTCCCAAAGGAAGAGTGATGTCAATGGGTGAGCTTCCAGCTCTATTAGAGCCAAAAGCTCACTGGGGCTTGTGGGAACAAGACCCTACCACAAGGGTTTTGTCGCAAGCCCTGATGGTCACGATGGTCATGACCATCATGACCATCACCTGGCCGCTCGCTAAAGCTGTGGGTGGTCACCCACAGCTTAGCGAGCAGACAGGAGGCTGTCTTTAAAAAAAGAATAGGGACGCTCTGAATCAGAGCGAGCACTCTCATAGAGCATCCAGCTCTGAACCAGGCCTAGAGATCAAAGCAGGACTGCTTATACCAGAGACACACAATCATCAACAGGTGTGGATTCCCTCACCTAAGTCCAGGGGTATGTTTATGGACATAAGTCTTGCAGCTCAAACAGGAGAGAGTGAGCAGTGGCCTAACACCTGCTCAAGTGACCAAGAAACCCTTTGTTACAGTCACCTAAGCAATGAAAGGGTTAAACTATCAAAAGGGATGGTTAGTATCCCCCCCAAGGGGGGGTGAGGGGGAAATAGCTGGGCACACAAGGATAAAACACAGGCTTACTGAACAGAAGGTGTGATTCTCTGCTTGAGGTTGTTGACAAGACACAGGGCACCTGAATTCGTCATTGGGAAGACCTAATCCCAAAGCTGTTCTATCCGTCACGATCTGAATGATCTGTTTTCTCACATTTTATTGTTTTCTTTGGTTTACTTGAATTTGTGATTAACTATGTTTGTGACCTTTTGTAACATCCTTATATCCTTTGTAATTTTTGTACATAAGCTTTGAAGATATTTCTAGAATTAAACTAAACTAATTTTAGTTCTTGGAATCTGTGTTTTTATGACCCAAATGCCTCATGTTTGGCATGTTACCTATGTTTAAATATTCATAATTTGTGCGTACAGGTGAAAGCAGAAGCTTGCCTTATGTATTAGCTTTAAATTGATCTGCTGCTGGTGGCAGATACCGGAGTTAATAACTACACCTACTGAGGTACCAGTGTAAGGTCATGGCGGCAACTCTCAGATTGTGGTATCTGGGAAGAGTCCGAATAGTGGTCCATGACAGGCAGCGCCCAGCAGTCTGCAGCATGGAGAAGCTGCCAGTCTTACCTGTACCAGCATGGCCTGTTCCACTGGGACCTCCTCGCACACCTCCCGCCAACCTCTAGGAATCATCACCCCCACTGGTAGTACTGCGCTAGAGAGCTCGCACAGGCAGAGACCGCAAGCCAGCAGGTAAGGATGCTCTGCTCGAGATACCCTGTACAAGTGTACAAAACATGTCTACCCCCATAAATGTGTATCTTCCCCTGTAAATGTGTGCCCAATGTGTCTACCCCAAGAAATGTGTTCTAAGTGTATCTGCCCCTGTACTTGTGTGCCCAAGGTGTCTAACCCAATAAATGTGTCCTAAGTATATCAGTCCCTATTATTGTGTGCCAAGCATTTGCCCCTATAAAAGTATGACCAATGTATCTACCCTATAAATGTGTCACTAATGTATCTGTCCCTATACATTTGTGCCAAATGTGTCTTCCCCCATAAATGTGTCCTGAAAGTATCTGCCCCTTTACATGTGTGACCAATGTGTCTACCCCCATAAATTTTTCCTAAATGTATATGCCCCTATTTCTGCCCCTTTACATGTATGCCCAATGTGTCTACCCCCATAAATGTGTCCTAAGTAGGCCAGTCCTTATAAATGTGTGCCAAGCATATCTTCCCCTGTTCATGTGTGCCCAATGTGTCTACTTGCATAAATGTCTAAAGTGTATCTGCCCCTGTACATATGTGCCCAATGTGTCTACCTTCATAAAAGTGTCCTAAGTATATCAGTCCCTACAAATGTGTGCCAGTCATCTACCAATATAAAAGTGTGTCCGGTGTAACTACCTTATAAATGTGTCTCTAGTGTATCTGTCCCTGTACATGTGTGTCCAATGTGTCTACACTTATACATAATAATAATAAGTATTTTAGTCCCTACAAATGTGTACGAAGCATCTGCCCCTAAAAAAATGTGTGTCTGATGTATCTACCCATAAAAATGTTTCTTGAGTGTATCTACCCCTGTACATTTGTGCCCAATTTGCCTACCCCCATAAAAGTGTCCTGAGTGTATCTTCCCCTGTATATGTGTGCCCAATTTGTCTACCTCAGTGCTCCCCAACAGTTCAGGTTTTAGAGATATCCATGGTTGAGCACAGGTGATTTAATTAGTACAAAAGTCAATTTGATATAACCACATGTGCTTAACCATGGATATCTCTAAAACCTGAACTGTTGGGGAGTCTTGAGGACTGCATTTGGGAACCTCTGGTCTACACCCATAAATGAGTCTTGAGTGTCTCTTCCCCTGTACTTGTGTGGCCAATTTTTGTTTCCCCATAAATTTGTCCTTAGTGCTTCAGCCACTGTACTTGTGTGACCAATGTATCTACCCCAATAAAAGTGTACTGAGTGTATCTCCTCCTGTACTTGTGTGCCTAATTTGTCTACAACCACAAATGTGTCCCTACTGCATCTGCACCTGTACATGTGTGCCCAATGTGTCTACCCTTATAAATGCGTCCTGCGTGTATCTGCCTCTGTACATCTGTGCTCAATGTTTCTACTCACCATAAATTTGTTATAAATATATCAGTCCCTATAAATGTGTCTGAAATATCTACTCTATAAATGTGTCCCTAGTGTATCTGTTCCTGTACGGAATAGGATTGAAATGCCAGTGGCTGTAATGCTGTCGATTCAAATCCGAACAGCAGAGGCCCGACAGCATCAAGATCCTGACTGGGGTATGAAAGTACCCTAATCCTCTACTGCCCCCCAAACCCTCCCTTATTGGTGCCTAACCCTAAATTCTCCCCTAATGCCTAACCCTAACCCCCTTTTACAGCTGCCTAAATCTAACCCTCTCTGGGGGGTGCCTAACCCTAACCTCCCCCTGGTGTTGCCTAATCCTAACCCTCCACCCAAGGGGTGCCTAACCCTAATCTCCCTCCCAAACCTAACCCGAACCCTGCTAGACTGCCTAATCCTAACACTTCCCAGCCACGTATAATGCAAAGGATGCAGTCGAATAACTACATATCTTCCTGTACATGTGTGCCCAAAGTGTCTACCCCCTTAAATGTGTCATGAGTGTATCTGACCCTGTACATGTGTGCCAAATATGGCTACTGCCATAAATGTGTCCTGAATGGATATGCCCCTGTACATGTGTGCCCAAAGTGTCTACACCCATAAATGTGTCATGAGTGTATCTGACCCTGTACATGTGTGCCAAATATGGCTACTGCCATAAATGTGTCCTGAGTGTATATGCCCCTGTACATGTGTGTCCAATGTGTCTACACCCATAAATGTGTCATGAGTGTATGTGCTCCTGTACATGTGTGCCTGATATGTCTAACCCAAAAAATGTGTCCTAAGTATATCATTCCCTATAAATGTGTGCCAAGCATCTTACCCTATAAAAGCTTGTCCGATGTATCTACCCCATAGATGTGTCCTGAGTGTATCTGTCCCTGTATATGTGTGCCCAATGTGTCTATAACCATAATCTATCCGGAGTGTATCTGCCCGCGTACATGTGTACCCAATGTATCTTCCCCCTTAAATGTGTCCTGAGTGTTTCTGCTCCTGTACATGTGTGCTCAATGTGTCTACCCCTATAAATGTGTCCTGAGTGTATCTGTCCTTTCATATGTGTGCCCAATGTGTCTACACACATAAATGTGTCCTGAGTGTATCTGCCCCATACATGTGTGCTCAATGTGTCTACCCCTATAAATGTGTCCTGAGTGTATCTGCACTTGTATATGTGTGCCCAATGTGTCTACACCCATATATGTGTCCTGAGTGTATCTGCTGCTGTACTTGTTTGCCAATGTCACTACCCCATAATGTGTCCTAAGTATAACAGTCCCTACAAATATGTGCCAAGCATCTGCCCCTATAGAACTGTGTCTGATGTATCTACCCTATAATTGAGTCTGCAGTGTGCAGTATCTGTCACTATAAATATATGTGCAATGTGTCTGCACCTAAGATTCACTCATGAAACTCTGATTCAGACCCAGAGAATAGATGAAGTAGATGCCACTGCCTGCTGCCATATGTGTGATGGAGGAACTTCTACCAGCCAGGGCTGTCACTGGATGCTGGGGCCATGTATCTGCATGCCCTCACCTTTAAAATGTGAGATAAAGAAGGGAAATCATTGATGGTTTGCATACATTGAAGGCCATTTCTGCTGTGTGGAATGGCAGCCAACGTGCCAATCAAGGAAGGTCTAAGGGCTTAGCAGAACCCCTTAATGCCATCAAATGTCAGATCCATGGGATCTCCACCACTGATGTTGTTAACCATTTATGACTGATGGCCATACAAAAGGCATAGTTAAGGATTCAAATACTGTATCCAGATAGTTGTATGTGGACCCCCACCAGCTAGGGAAATCTATAATTAGAGGATACGCTCAGCACCTCAGGTCTGACCATAATAGAACAGACACACAGGGGCATTGTGACCACATGAAGCAATGGGAGACAGCTGGATTCTTACCCAAAGCTCAAAATACGGGCTTATGTCTGTGGGAGGGGCACATGTGACCCTGCCACCAGACCCAGTACACCCCTGCAGCACCGTAGCTGGACGGCAGTGCACCCTGTGCAGCACTGCCACCCCTCTCACTCCCTCTCCGCTCCCCTCCTCCCCACTGAGTGCTTACCTTTCCTTCAGAGAGAAGGAGGGAGGGCGGGATCCTGCGCCGATATCCACTGTGCGGCGCACACCACTGCCGGAGGAGGTCTCTTCCTGCAGAACTCCGGTGCAGAGAAGTGTGTGGCCGGTGCTGCTTGAGGATTCTGCCCTGTGCAGAGGGACTGGCCGCACCACCCTCCCTACGGCCCTGTACCCCTGAGCCCTTACCCTTTTTAATGCATTTCATTGAATTTCACAAATATTGTATGTCACTACTAACTCTCAGTATTACCAAATACCAGAGGCAGGCTGGGCCAGGGGGCAGGGTGCCATGTGCCCCCCAGGCTGCAGCGCCATGCAGGCCACGGGCAGTCTGTGCCTGCATCGCGCGTGTAGCGCTGACCAGACGGAGTTCGGTCAGTGCTACACAGTGACTGACAAACACACAGCCACCGGGTCCGGCAGCTGTGTGTTTGTTTTAAGTAGCAGCCAATGAGAGTCTGTCAGACTCTCACTGACTGCTGCTGCGCCCACTGCCGGAGCTGCTCCATCTTCCGGCTCCAGCAGTGGGTAATGGGAGAGACGTCATGACATCTCTCCCATAATGCAGAGAGGGCCGGCCTGGGAAGTCAGATGGAGGAGCATCTGGCTGCGGCGGTGCAAGCAGGGATTCAGGTATGTGGTTTTTTTTTGTTACGTGTGTCTACTGGGGGGGGGCACTACTCAGGGCACTACAAGGGGGGAGACCACTACTGGGAGCAGTACAAGGGGGGGACTACTATTGGGGTCACTACAAGGGGGGGGGGACTACTGGCAGAACTGCAAGGGGGAGACCACTACTGGGGGCACTTCAAGGGGGGGACTACAAAGGGAGGACTACTACTGGGGACACTACAAGGGAGGGACTACTACTACCGGGGGTGCTACAAGGGGGGACTACTAAAAGGGGCACTACAAGGGGGGACAACTACTTGGGGCACTACAAAGGGAGAGGACTACTACTAGGGGCATTGTATAGGGGGGAGGGGACTACTACTAGGGGCAATGCATAGGGGGGGGACTACCACTGGGGGCACTGCATCAGGGGACCACTGCTGAGGGATCTATATAAAGGGCAGTACTAGGGGTACTGCATAGGGGAGGAGACTACAACTGGGGCCACTATTTAAGGGGAACTGCATAAGGGTTACCACTATTGGGGGCACAGCATGGGGGGTGGACTGCTACTGGGGGCACTATATAAGGGGCACTGTACAGGGGGGACCACTACTGGGGGCACAAAGGGCACTGCACAGGGTGGACCACTACTGGGGGCACTACTGGAGGCCTGCATAAGGGGGTCCTCACCTAGGGCACAGGGGGGCACTGCATATGGGCACCACTACAGGGGGCTGCCCCATATCTTTATTTTTACTTTACATTAATCCCATATGGAATTGCCTCCTCCCTGGAACACTTGAGGTGGGGATGCCATAGCAGGCACATGCTCCGGGCACCCTGGCTACACGCTACTCCTCTGCTAGGGCCGCCTGCATGCATTGCCCCCCAGGCTAAAAGTTTCCAGCCTGCCCCTGCGAAATACCCATCTCTTGTCACATTACTTGCAAAATGGAGTGTGGACAATTTAAAACTGGTAATTTATAATTAGGTCAGGGCAAGGTCAGACAATCACAAAGGGTGACAGATTATTTTAGGGGCATAGTATTTATACATTTAAAGAAAAACAGAACAATATAAATGATGTGCTAGAATTGTTGAGAAAAACTAAGCTCTACTAGAATATCTTACCTTAAGCCTGACAGGTATAATCATTACCCAGCCGGTACCATCAGCATTAGGCTTTAAAAAAAATAGAAGATTGAATTATATTATACATTTTAACAGTTGTTCTAATTATGCTGTTATTGAGAAAGAACAAAAAGTTTTAATACATTACTTTGTTCAACAACTGTTCTTCAACCATTTGAGATTAGCCCATTGTGTAAGCATAAGCGTGGCTACAGCAGGTTTGCAAAAGGCATTTGTGCCCATCCCCACAACAATGTTTATAGTGTATTTCTTGTTGAGATAATGCAACAAGATAATCTCAACTGTGGCTCAGCACTCGAGAGCAGCAGAAGACATCCAAATGAAGTCAGACACCGTGACCTCTAGTGACCATACAAAATATAAAAGTTACCTTTTATTATTTCCTTTAATATAGAATAAGCAAAATATATAAATCAAAAACTCAAGATTATGTAAATAATTTATTTTTTAAAATGTGTGTTCTCCACAATATTAATCATAATGTAGTGATCCTTCTACCAAACTCAGAGAGGTAGCATGTGGCCAGTGTGCCCAGAGCACAGGCGTGCTACTGCGCACCCCACCCCCCCAAAAAAAATCTAATATAACCGCTACATATATACACATACATACATGGCAGGGTCACACATGCATACATACATATATACAGGGTCACACATACACACAAACATATACGCATACAGGTATGGTCACAAATACATACAGGCAGGGTCACACATACATACATACATACATACACACAGACATACATACACATGTAGGAAGGGTCACACAGTCATACATACATAGACCCACACCTACAGGCAGGGTCACATACATACATACATACATACATAACGGGGGACACATAAATAAATGGTCACACATACATAAAGGCAGGGTCACAGATTAATACATAAACACAGACATACATACACATTCAGGCAGGGTTACACATTCATGCATACATACATAGACTCACACATACAGGCAGGGTCACATACATACATACATACATATACACACACACACATACACATATACAGTACATACAACTAGGAAGGGTCACACATACACACATACAGTACATACATGCAGGAAGGGTCACACATACACACATACAGTACAAACAGGCAGGAAGGGTCACACATACAGTACATACAGGCAGGGAGTGTTACTCATACTGTACATACAGACAGGGAGGGTTACACATACACACATACATACATACATGCAGGGAAGGTGATAGACATAACTGGGGTATAACCTTTCTTACCTTAATGTGGACCCTGCAGCTTCTTCCTCGACATGCTACTGTAGCCCCACCCCCTGCTGGGGTCAGATTTTTCATGTGCTGAGTTCCACCAATCAGGGCTCAGCACAAGCTCCTCTAGTGACCAGGAGTCTCTCACTAGAGCAGGAAGGCAGGACAGGAGCTGCTGTTGCTGCTGCGGACCAGACACAGGCTGTCAGCTACTTGACAGCTGCTCTGAAGTCTGACTGCAGGTCGCCCTTTGGTAAGTTAGGCACCTGGAGCTCATGCTGTAGTGGAACTGCCCTCCCTGCGCCTCTGATCATACTATATATCATCTCAAATATATTGAAGGAATAAATATATTAGTTGATTTTTGCTCAAATCCACTAAATATTATCCTTAGCTATTATTAAATTATATTATACCACTATGTGTTGTAGTCCCTCTCTTTCTTTGGTCACAGAGCACTGTAGCCAATTATACTCATTTACTAATTGGTATGGGTGGTAAGTTGATATAATAGATACTAAATACCATAAATGGTATGTGTGATAAGAGTGGTTATTTATTTAGCACCCGCAACTGATAGACGATTGGAGGTACTGTAATGTACGATGTATATCAAACACTTATTAAACTCAGTAGTAACCCTTATAAGTTTAATAAGTGTTTGATATACATCGTACATTACCTCCAATCGTCTATCAGTTGCGGGTGCTAATTAAATAACCACTCTTATCACATATACCAATTATGGTATTTAGTATCTGTTACATCACCTTACCACCCATACCAATTAGTAAATGAGTACAATTTGTGTACGAAGCATCTGCCCCTAAAAAAATGTGTGTCTGATGTAACTACTCCCATAACCATGTCTTGAGTGTATCTGCCCCTGTACATTTGTGCCCAATTTGTCTACCCCCATAAATGTGTCCTGAGTGTATCTACCCCTGTATATGTGTGCCCAATGTACTGAGTTTATCTTCCCCTGTATATGTGTACCCAATTTCTCTACCCACATAAATGTGTCCTTAGTGTTTCTGCCCCTGTACTTGTGTGCCTAATGTATCTACAACCACAAATGTGTCCCTACTGTATCTGCCCCTGTACATGTGTGACCTATGTGTCTACCCTATAAATGTGTACTGTGTATCTGCCCCTGTACATTTGAGCTCAATGTGTCTACCCACCATAAATTTGTTCTAAATATATCAGTCCCTATAAATGTGTGTCAAGCATCTGCCCCTATATAAGTGTGTCTGATGTATCTGTAACCCCCCTTTACCTATATAAAGGAACACCAGGTTACTAACTCCTTTGTTACTCCTAATGTACCCACCCTTAGCATTCCTCTAAGTGGTGTACATCCCCATTGTCAGTGCCTCCACCCAAGTACTTATGGTCTATGTGGGTCTACTTGGGGAAAACCCAATGGTTAATGTAGTGAATTACCACAATATACAAATACAGTTTAAATTACATTCACGAACTTCTTCCTTTCTCTCCGCCGAAGATTGCTGAACTGGAACTTCCCTAAGCTTCTGTTTCCAGGTAAATATTACACAATAATAAACTGTTATATGTCTCCTTTATAAGAATGAATGACAACAATATTCACAGGTGGTACATTTGAACATATATAACAATACTTATACATATAGAACTAAGACCATATACATACTGTAACTCTACAGCTCATAGTGTATTGGCAATGTTTCAGTATATAATTAAACAATATTGTCACTGTATTTGTTGAACTGTCCAGGCTTAGTCTTAGTGGTGAAATGTTTCCACTATTTAATAGTTACAGTAGTGCTCCAAGGCGATATGCATGAGTCCTTAGGTTACCATAAGTCCAAGTCCCGCAACAGTAACCTAAACTGTAACCTTGGACTGAACAATATATTTCACTGCTTTGACAAAGGTTTTACTGTGGGTTTTACTGAAGCGAGAGCACTAGGCTATGTGCTGAAAAGTAATCACCTTCCGACTTTCCAATATTACACTGACTCGCTGTAACTATCTGCAACTGCTCTTGGTACTTAGGGCCTGATTCAGACCCACTCGCAAGCGGCTGTCCGCTCGCAAGTGGGTCGATGGTGCGTATGCGCAAGACGCGACGAGCGAAGGACTTGCCTTCGTTCGTTGTGTCTGATCAAAGGGGGCATGCTGTCGATGCTGATTGACAGCACGCCCCCTTTGGTGGGCGTGCCGGGGGCGTGCCTCCCTGACGGGGACGTTCCCATGGTGAACGCCTTACCGTCAGAAGCCGGCCCACTGACATCACTAGTGCCAAAATCACTTCCAGGGCTTGCGGTTGAAAACCTCAACCGCAGGCTCCGGCTCGCAGTTTCGATGGACGCGATGGTCAAGACCATCGCGGCCATCAAACTGCACGCTCGTATAGGCTGTGGGTGGTGACCCACAGCTATACGAGCGTCCAGGAGGACGCTCCATAATTATGGAGGGCGGCCCTCATTCAGAGCATGTGCTCTGCTCAGAGCGTACGGCGCTGAATGAGGGCCTTAGTTATAATGCTGCCAGTATGAACAGTTTCTTTTAAGGGTGCCTGTCCCTGGACTTTCCCTTCTGTATTAACATTCTCTACTGATAAAAGTCTATAATGCATGACAACTCCTATCCAGGGGACTCTATCTGCTCTTCCCGGATAGTAGTATGTGGTAATGTTCCAAAGTGTGCAGGTTTGAGAATATACTGGGCTTAATATCTCCTATATTGAAGCTGATATTAAATGTATGGGTACCAGGTATCACTACTGATATAGGTTACCTCAGCGCTGACAATTGAATCTGCTCACAGTCCCCTCAGCACTGTGCTGCCCTCTCCCTGTCTCTCAGAGCTGCTCCCTGTGACAGCACTGCTGCTTCTGCCTTCTCCCCTGTAACCTGCCTTGCCTCCTTGCTCTTCCTCTCCTCTTGGCTGCTGGCCGAGCTCGTATGAGCAGCTGGGGAAGGCCTGGCTGTGACAGCTTCCGTGGACTTCCCGAAGGTGCCGCACTGCACTGGGGGAACTCACCAGGCAATGCCCCGATCAGCGCGGGTCCCTCCGCTCCTCTCTGAGCCACCAGGACCACCTTCCGCGACGCCGCGCCTCCTGCAAGACAGGGTTAGTACCCCTGTCTCACCTTCTTCCCCAGCTCTGGCTGGGCTCCCTCTCCGGCTCTGCCCCTCTGCGCCCGGCAGCTCATCACTGCTCACTGGCTGCCCGGGTCACAGGAGGGCAGGCACTGGAGGGAGGGAACAGCAGACTGACTCCCACTCTGCTGTCAGTTCCTTTTATATGTTTTTCTGTCCCTGCCCCTCTTTTCCTGACAGGAACCTAATCACTCCCAGCCATATCACTCCGCCCACTTCTTCTGTGCATGTGCACTCATACATTGTGCACATCCTCACCACAGAGATAGAAAAAAGTACCACATAAAGTTATATGCAAATACATTAAATATATATATACATATCATGAACTACAATACTCCATTATAAATACATGACACACACATACATTTTACCTCTAGAACTGTGACTGCAGTACATATATATTTAACTCATATATGTACTTATTAATATAGTATGTTATTTAACCCTTAACCAGGGTTACATATCTACTCTCTAAATGTGTCCCTAGTGTATCTGTTCCTGTACTGAATGGGATCGAAATGTCGGCGGATGTTTTGCTTCCGGTTCAAATTGTGACAGCAGATGCCCAACAGGATCAAGATCCTGACTGGGACAGGAAAGTACCCTAACCCTCTCCTGCCCCCACAAACCCTCCCTTATTGGTGTCTAACCCTAACCTCCCCCCCTAATGCCTAACCCTAACCCCCTTTTACAGCTGCCTAAATCTAACCCTCTCTGGAGGGTGCCTAACCCTAACCTCTCCCTGGTGTTGCCTAATCCTAATCCTCGCCCCTAGGGGTGCCTAACAATAATCTCCCTCCCAAACCTAACCATAATCATGCTAGACTGCCTAAACCTAACCCTTCCCAGCCATGGATAATGCTAAGGATGCGGTCGCATAACTGCAAATATTCCTGTACATGTATGTCCAAAGTGTCTACCCCCATAAATGTGTCATGAGTGTATCTGCCCCTGTACATGTGTGTTGAATGCGTCAACCCCCATAAATGTATCCTGAGTGTATCGGCCCCTGTAGAGGTGTGCCCAATGTGTCTACCCCATAAAGGTGTCCTAAGTAGACCATTCCCTATAAATGTGTGCCAAGCATCTGCCCCTATAAAAGTGTGTCCGAAGTATCTACCCTATAAATGTGTCCCAAGTCAATCTGTCCCTGTATATGTGTGTCCACTATGTCTACCTCCATAGTTGTGTCCTGAGTCTATCTATCCCTGGACATGTGTGCCCATTGTGTCTATAACCATAATCTGTCCTGAGTGTATCTGCCCAGGTACATGTGTGCAGAACGTAACTTCCCCCTTAAATGTGTCCTGAGTATATCTACCCCCGTACATGTGTGCTCAATGTGTCTACACACATAAATTTGTCCAGAGTATATCTGCCCCAGTACATGTGTGCCCAAAGTGTCTACCCCCATAAATGTGTCCTGAGTGTATCTGCCCACGTACATGTGTGCCCAAAGTGTCTACCCCCATAAATGTGTCCTGAGTGTATCTGCCCACGTACATGTGTGCCCAAAGTGTCTACCCCCATAAATGTGTCCTGAGTGTATCTGCCCCCATACATGTGTTCTTAAAGTGTCTAACCCTATAAATGTGTCCTGAGTGTATCTGCCTTTGTATATGTGTGCCCAAAGTGTCTACCCCATAAATGTGTTCTGAGTGTATATGCTCCCGTACATGTGTTCTTAATGTGTCTAACTCTATAAATGTGTCCTGAGTGTATCTGCCCCTGTACTTGTGTGCCCAATGTCACTACCCCATAATATGTCCCACGTATAACAGTCCCTATAAATGTGTGCCAAGTTTCTGCCCCTATAGAAGTGTGTCTGATGGATCTACCCTATAATTGTTTCCGCAGTGTACAGTATCTGTCCCTATAAATATATGTGCAATGTGTCTGCACCTAAGTTTCGCTCATGAGAAGTTGCAAAACTAGCTTATCAACATGAACATTGGCATTGCGTAAAACTCTGAATCAGACCCCGAGAATTGATTAAGCAGATGCTGCCACATGTGTGATGGAGGAACTTCTACCATACAGGGCTGTCACTGGAGGCTGGGGCCATGTATCTGCATGCCCTCACCTTTAAAATGTTAGATAGAGAAGGGGAATCATTGATGGTTTGCATACATTGAAGGCCATTTCTGCTGTGTGGAATGGCAGCCAACGTGCCAATCAAGGAAGGTCTAAGGGCTTAGCAGAACCCCTTAATGCCATCAAAGATCAGATCCATGGGATCTCTGCCATTGATGTTGTTAACCATTGATGGCCATAAAAAAGGCATAGTTAAGGATTCAAATACTGTATCCAGATAGTTGTATGTGGACCCCCACCAGCTAGGGAAATCTATAATCAGAGGATACGCTCAGCACCTCAGGTCTTACCATAATAGAACAGACACACAGGGGCCTTGTGACCACATGAAGCACTGGGAGGCAGCCGGATTCTTACACGAAGCTCAAAATATGGGCTTATGTCTGGGGAAGGGGCGCATGTGACCCTGCAGCCAGACCCAGTACAACCCTGAGCCCTTACCCTTTTTAATGCACTACATTGAATTTCACAAATACTGTATGTCACTACTTACTGTCAATATTACCAAATACCCATCTCTTGTCACATTACTTGCAAAAATGGAGTGTGGACAATTTAAAACTGGTCATTTATAATTAGGTCAGGGCAAGGTCAGACAATCACAAAGGGTGACCAAATATTTTAGGGGCATAGTATTTATACATTTTAAAAAAATACAAAACAATATAAATTATGTGCAAGAATTGATGAGAAAAACTAAGCTCTACTAGAATATCTTACCTTAAGATTAACACGTGTTTTCTTTACCATTGTTTTACTATTATCTTTAAGCTTTAAAAAAAAATAGAAGCTAGAATTAATTATACATTTTAACAATTGTTCTAATGATGCTATTATTGTGAAAGAACAAAAAGTTTTAATACATTACTTTGTAGAACAACTGTTCTTCAACCATTTGAGTTTAGCCCACTGTGTAAGCATAAGCGTGGCTACAGCAGGTTTGCAAAAGGCATTTGTGCCCATCCCCACAACAATGTTTATAGTGTATTTCTTGTTGAGATAATGCAACAAGATAATCTTAACTGTGGCGCAGCACTCGAGAGCAGCAGAAGACATCCAAATGAAGTCAGACACCGTGACCTCTAGTGACCATACAAAATATAAAATTTACATTTTATTATGTCCTTTAAAATAGAATAAGCAAAATGTATAAATCAAAAACTCAAGATTATGTAAATAATTTATTTTTTAAAATGTGTGTTCTCCACAATACTAATCATGATGTAGTGATCCTTCTATCATACTATATATCTCCTAAAATATATTGACAGAATTAATATATTATTTGATTTTTGCTCAAATAATCCACTCAATGTTATCCTTAGCTATTGTTAATTGATATTATCAAACACTTATTTAACTTATAAAGGTCCATACACACACAACGATTTTTTGAACGATTATCGTTTAACTATATTGTTTAACGATAATCGTTTGAAAAAAAATGTTCACTTTCTGAGTCAAACGATGAACGATTATTGTTCATGCTGCATACACAAACGATTTTTTGAATGATTATCATTAAACGATATCATTTAATGATAATCGTTTGAAGAAATCGTTCACTTTCTGAGTCAAACGATGAATGATAATCGTTCATGCGCGTTCACTTTTGTAGTTTGTAGTTTGTAGTTCAGTCAGACTTGTCAACTGAACTACAAAAACTACAACTGAAAAAGCGTTGTGTATGTATGCAGCTTTACTCTTGATTCAGTCATTAATTGTAACAATTGCTCCTCTGTCTTTTGATGGGAGGCTAGCAAATTTACTATTATACAAAAAACAATGGGCAATGTATACTCAAGCCTAGGTGCTTTTAGATAACAAGTGAGTATACACAAATAAATATCTCATTCTTTCACCAAAGCAACTGTTCAACACAGAAAAAAAAAAAACATTGTTTATTTTCTTCAGCAATGCATCGGTTAAACAGAACACAGGGAAAAAACATGATTTTTCTCTTTCAGTACTGCAGTAATTAAACCTCAGTATGTGTGCTCGCTCCTTCCAATCAACAGGTGAACTTAATTATACAGCATGAACACTAGCTGGTGAGAATACTAATCAGCATTTTGATATTTCTTAAGCACCTTAGTAAAAATAAATAAAAATAACTTTCTTTTTTACACACAAAAAACAGCTGTTCTTACAGTGCACAGAAAGTTACACAATGTCCTTAATATAATTGCGTCTTTTCTGGTTCACCAACCATACTCGCGTATACCGAATGTTTTGCCTGGTCAGATTCTTCACTATGCCATAGGCATCTAGCTATTTGCTGCAACACAGCAGTTCTGAGAATCCCCATATGGGCCAGCAAAAGTGACATGGGGTATAGAAATGAGGATTCAGACAGGCAGGTATTTGGTAAAGCAGTGACTTTTAATGGCAGCAGACACTGCACTTCACCAGACATGAGCTTAGGTTTGGACAAACAGGCATATAACACAAATAAACAAATAATATAAATGTTCCAGCACTCCGTGTGCTTAGCAGTCAGCAGTGGCTTGCAGACAGATTTGGCCATGCTCTGCCAGCATAGCTCTTGGTCCCTGGCACTACAACACTAAGGCCTACTACCTGGCCACTAGACAGCATCAGGGCAAGGAGCAACAGGTGTTTGAGAGTTTTAAACCCCCCATGTGCTGCTGACTTCCTGCTACTTTGGGCAACCTGGAAAACCCCGAATTCTATATTCTATATGACCTGTTCAGCCCAGAATACCCACTGTTCCAAACTTCTTTGCAGGTGCAGAATGTGCCAGTCTTATTTTCCTCTCCCTTGGAGGGAGCTGATCCAACCAGAATGTGGGCAATTCAGATGAGAGACCACCCCTCTCACCAAAATATACTGTATATATATATTGCTTATTTCAGTTTGATTGACACGAATTCAATAGGTTTGTAAAATTTCAGATCATGTCTAAGAAGCCTTAATGGGACATGTGAAAATGTAAGAGTTTTTTGTCTATGGAATGTTATTGTTCTTTATAATTTATTAACCATCAGTGTTTTGATAAGCAAACTGGGAAACCTGCAGGGCAAAAGGACAACAAATAGGTACACTAGCATGGGTGGAGGAGTAGACAGCACACAGGAGGTGTTTTGGGGGTGCAAAAGGAGAGACGGCCAAGTGGGCAGTCTGCAGGTGTGTTGGGCAGTGGGATGTGGTGCAGTGGCAGCAACAGGGCCATGCACCAAAGCAGTGGGTTACAGAGGGACTCACTGATGCTGGGCATGCACCTGAGAAAATCAAAGCAATAAGACACAGATGCATGAACATATCAGTGAGATCCATCCATACATCTGTTAAAAAATGAATGTGTAGTATAAAAAAAAAATGACGTGCCCCCACAGAACAACCAGCATTGGGCTTTTGAGCCCCAGTTCTGATTGTGCTAAATACAGGGGACAAACAACGTAGGGGTCCCCTAAAAAAAATGCAATTCTTCCATAGAGGACTCCCGAGGAGGGAGGGGGGTGCATGGTGTTTAAGGGCTGCACCTCAAAAGTTATTGGAGGTACCAAGCTGATATTCTAGATGGAATTGGTAGAACTGTTGCTCAGTGCTGCTTGCCAAATTTTGGGGCAGAAACATAAAAAATAGGATTTGGGAATAATCTAAATTTACAACTGTCAATTTTTTCTGACACTCAATTAGGACCACTTTTCTGCTATATTCTATGGGGGATTTTTGGGAAGGCATAACTCAGGGTAGGGGCAAATTTAGACTTGGAGTTTGTTTTATTAAGTAGCTATTGTTCCAGGGTAGGTGCATTTTAGGTTTAGGTAATTGAGAAGGTTAAAGTTTTTAAACTATTACCTCATGAATCCTCCATTATAGAGATAGGAAGTTTCAACTTGTTGTGCAGCCTCAGTAAGTGCCTCCAGCAGGTGTACTCATTGTGGCTTCACTTGGGTGCAAAAAGATGGCTGGCCAGTGCAGGTGGTAGCAATGGTGGGCTCGGGATAAGGAAGCCGCAGTTAGCTGCGGCTAGGACCCAGAGGAGGGGGGTAGCTGGCATTAGCTGTGACAGATACCAAGGGATGGTATCAGGCATTAGCAGTGGTGGTGTGTGTGGCAGTGTGGGCAGTGGTGGTGTGGGCTGCAAGACCCAGGGGAGGTAGCAGCAGACAGATATAGGCTTGCAACTGAAAGATAAACAAACACAGAAGCTGGGACAGGATCAGTGAGACCTGTCTATGCTTCTGTGTTTCAAAAAAAAAGAAAACCTGTGTAAGAAAATAATAATAAAATAAATATGGTGTGGCCCCCACTCAAAAAAAACAACAACCAGCACTGGGCTTTGGAGACACAGTACTTTTTGTGCTAAATACAGTGGCCAAACAATGTAGAGGTCCCCCATATTCAGCACAACCAGTACTGGGCTTTGAGCTGGTCTTGGGAATACAGGGGAAAAATGTGTAGAGTTCCCCTGTATTATTCAGAACCAGCACCGGACCCTCTCTAGCAGGGAGATAATGTCATAGCCAGGGGAGCCATATCACCGGGCCCATCCCTGACCGCTAATCAGCCCAGGCTGGGTATACCCAGGGAGATGGGGATTGCCCCAATAAAGGGGTTCCCCTTCCCAGGGCATCCTAGGCCCAGGCTGATAGCCTGGGTCTGTCCCCATCACACCTCACCGGTAGGTGCTGGGTTGATTGTGATAGTGTTGTGTAAGTAAAGAGTTAAAAATATTGTCTTTTGCTGTGGAACTATAGATCCCAGTAAGCCTCCCCCACATGCTGCTACTTGGAGAACCACAAGTACGAGCATGTGGAGCATTACAGGCCCGCTGGTACCTGCAGTTCCACAGCAAAAGCAATATCAAAATAACACACACACCGTAAAAAGTAAAATACCCACAGCTATGCGAGCGGCCAAGAGGCCACAACATAAAAAAAAAAAACGCCCTGATTCAGAGCAGGCGCTCGTTCAGAGCGTCCGGCTCTGAATCAGGCCCTAAGTGTAACTGTTTGCGTGCTAAGTGTGACTGTATGTGTGCTAACTAAGTGTGACTGTGTGTGTGTGCTAAGTGTGACTGTGTGTGTGCGTGTGCTGACTAAGGGTCTCATTCAGACCGGCTCGCAAGCGCTTGAGCGCTCACAAGCGGGTCAAGGTTGTGCCTTGTGCACGTGCAGCGGCTGCACTGCGCATGTGCAAGCCCCGGAGCGAGAGAGAGATTCTTTCGCTCTGGGGCTCGCTGCAAACGGGGCGGCTGTCGATGGTGATAGACAGCTCGCCCCGTTTGGTAGGCGGGCCGGGGGTTGGCTGGCCAAATGGAGGCACTCCCATGCGAATGCCTGCCATTTGGGGGCAGCCCCACTGACATCACGAGTGATGTCAGTGGAGAGCTTCCAGCTCTGTTAGAGCCGAAAGCTCTCTGGGGCTTGTGGAAGACGAGAACCTACCTCAAGGGTCTCGTCGCTAGCCCCAATGGTCGTGATGGTCTCGACCATCGCGACCATTTCCTGGTCACTAGCTAAAGCTGTGGGTGGCAACCCACAGCTTAGCGAGCGGCCAGGAAGCCGTAGAAAAAAAAATGCGGCCGCCCTCATTCAGAGCGAGCGCTCGCATTTTGTGAGCGGCTCTGAATGAGGTCCTAAGTGTGACTGTGTGTATGTGTGTGTTGACTAAGTGTGACTGTATGTGTGCTGACCAAGTGTGACTGTATGTGTGTGTGTGTGACTAAGTGTGACTGTGTGCTGACTAAGTGTGACTGTGTGCTGACTAAGTGTGACTGTGTGTGTTGACTATGTGTGACTGTATGTGTGCTGACTAAGGGTCTCATTCAGACCTGCTTGCAAGCACTTGAGCGCTCTCATGAGGGTCGATGTGGTGCCTTGCGCACGCGCAGCGGCCGCACGTGCGCAAGCCCCGGAACGAGAGAGAAATTCTCTCGCTCTGGGGCTCGCTACAAATGGGGCATCTGTCGATGGTGATCGACAGCTTGCCCCATTTGGTAGGCGGGCCGGGGAGGTGGCTGGCCAAATGCAGGCATTCCCATGTGAACGCCTGCCATTTGGGGGCGGCCCCACTGACATCACGAGTGATGTCAGTGGAGAGTTTCTGGCTCTGATAGAGCCGAAAGCTCTCTGGGGCTTGCGGCAGATGATACCCTACCTCAAGGGTCTCGTCGCAAGCCCCGATGGTCGCGACATTCTCGACCATCTCCTGGTCACTCACTAAAGCTGTGGGTGGTAACCCACAGCTTAGCGAGCGGCCTGGAGGCCGTCGAAAAAAAAAATGTGGCCGCCCTCATTCAGAGCAAGCGCTCACATTTTGCGAGCGTCTCTGAATGAGGTCCTAAGTGTGACTGTATGTGTGTGTGTGCTGATCAAGTGTGACTGTGTGCTGACTAAGTGTGACTGTGTGTTTTGAGTAAGTGTGTGTATATATATATATATATATATATATATATAATCTGTGCGTGGTCAAAGTAGACATTTTGAAGTGGGAGTATGGAAATATCAGGGGGGCTTTACTTAGGCAGGCCCAAATCCTGAGCCCCCTGATATTTCCATATCCCCACGTCCTCTTAAACATCGCACACATTCCCTCACTGTCACAGCACACCATACACCATAGCTCACAGCATACTTCACACCACAGCACACTGCCCACCTCACCCTGCTCTGCTCTGGTGAACACGGTCGCTGCGCTCCCTTCCCTGGTACCTTCCACAATCTTTCTCCTTGGTGGTACTGGCATTTTTAATTCAGCGCCGGCTGTGAGCAAATGACAGCTCGCGGACTGTCAGCCAATTGGGCTGCCACGTGGCCGTTCCTGATTGGCTGCCGGTCCGTTAACTGTGATTGACTCGCGGCCGGTGCCAAATTTAAACATGCAGCTGCTTGGTGACCGGCGCTGAGACAGTGATAGTCCCAGCCCCGGCCTCCCCTGATTGGCTGCTGCTCCACGAGCCATGATTGATTCGTTGTCGGAGATAAAGTTAAACCAGCAGAGAGCAGCCACTTGTTGACCTGCACTGGGACAGTCCCAGTGCCGGACGGGTGTCGAAGTGAAGTGACGGCATGACATACCATTTCATACCCGCACACTTCAAGCAATGTATATATATATATATATATATATTTATTTTTTTTTGTCAGAAGGTGGAAAACAAGCACCTTAAAGTGTAATATATTCAATGTCATTGAAGTAAATAAAGGTAAATATGAGGTTCAAAAATCAGGCATGTAGTAGTTTACTGTGGTAAACACCCCCAGGAAATTACTGTCATGCCCGTTTTTAAAATTGCACTCGCCGGTAGAAAAGCAGGGCCACTTGCTCTGGTTTGCCCCCCCAGTCTAAAAGTTGCCAGCCAGCCCCTGGGTGAGTGGTTACTGGGAGTATTTTTAATGTCTGAAGGATATTGTGCCTATTTGATTCTGATATGCAGGCTGAATGGTCACACAGGTTGTAGAGCTGATTTTGCACTTTTAAGGCCTAAATTTCTATATACTTTTGTTTTTTTAACTCTGTCCCTAACCTTTCTCTTTCTGTATTCCAGCTTCACTTCTTTCTCTCTCTGTGATCTGCAGACTGAATGGTCACACAGGTTGTAGAGCTGATTATGTCCTTTATAATGCCTAAAATTTCTATATACTATTTTCTTTCTAACTCTGTCCCTAACCTCTCTCTTTCTTCTTGCTGTATTCTAGCTTTACTTATTTCTCTCTGTGTGATCCCTTCCTCCCTCACCACTTCCTCCTGTATCTCATCTTCCTCTCTTCCTATATCTCACTGCAATACCCTTGGCGGTGCAGTGGACATTACACTACATTTTATATGGAGTGTCTGGGGTTCAGATCCAGTATGGAATTCTGAGAATATTTCCCAGTGCCATCACCACCTGTCTGTCTAATGCAGCCAGATTTGGGGTGGTGCCTGCCCAGGTAGCCCCCCTCCCCCCTGGCCCCATTATCTATGACCCCTTCTGTCCCTTATAGGTGGCTGCGCCTGGCGATCCGGTGAGGTGGGCATGGCTTCTCCTATGTCCCCTCATAGCTTGCTGTATGCTTGTTGCTACTAAAGGCACCGTGTCAGCTGCAAGGTCCGGCGGTGCCCTCACCCTTTCCCTGGCTGTGTCCTGAGTTGGGACTGTAAACAGAAAGCCTTTAGGGACAGGAGAGGGCCACATGGACATACGGGCTGAGTGCCTGCCATGACGCCAGCTCACGCTGCTGTGGCAGCCATCTTCTGCGGCGGGGGTCGGAGCCAGGCTGCTGGTCACAGTCAGAAATTGTATATAATGGATTTTTTATATTTGGCAATGGGAGCTCTGTCTATAAGCCTAGTGGCAATTGGTTATTCATTCATAATGGTGTAATTATTAGTACATGCACGTTCAATAATAAAAGGCTGATAATGATACACATAGTGGTAAAAGTGCTAATTAATTTGGTCCTTTCTGGTATTACTTATGTGTATATTGTAATGTCTGTTGTAGGTTATGTATTGGTAAGCCAGCAGTATCGTATATTAAGAATAACTGTAGCGGGAGGCAGTTGTATCAAATCAATATTAGGTTTTAGTCTAAAAGTAGTTCTCAAGCGCTGATGTCAGCCACAGCTCCCAGGGTGGGTTGTGGGGCAAATGTACTATGCAGCACTAATAGTCTTCCTCGCTGCTCTGTGACAGGGGAAGGCGATCTTACGCTCGCTTGTTGTTTTGCTATTGTGCAGGCTCACTTCTTACATCATCCAAAACAAAGGGATGTGGCATAACTCGTTTTTCACCTATGTGCCTTTTCCTCAGCAGCGAACAAACCCTCCTCTCTCACATCCTTTATTGGACTAGACACAGTCGGCTAGTCATTGTCCAAAAACCAGATTTATTAATCAATACTATTGGTAGACCACTTATTTCATAATTAACTGAAAAGACTATGGCCCTGATTCAGAGCCGGACGCTCTGACCAGAGCGCTCGCTCTGAATCAGGGCCCACCTCCATTAATATGGAGCGTCCTCCTGGACGCTCGTATAGCTGTGGGTCACCACCCACAGCATATACAAGCGTGCAGGATGATGGTCGCGATGGTCTTGACCATCGCGACCATCAAAACTGCGAGCAAAAGCCTGCGGTTGGGTTTTTCAACCGCAAGGCCAGGAGTGATTTTGGCTCTATCAGAGCCAAAATCACTCCCACTGACATGACTAGTGATGTCAGTGGGGCCGGCTTCAGACGGTAGGCATTCCCTTGGGAACGCCTCTGTCTGGCAGGCACGCCCCCGACACGACCACCAAAGGGGGCGTGCTGTCAGTCACCATCGACAGCATGCCCCCTTTGATGAGACACTCCGAGCGAAGGAAAGTCCTTCGCTCGTCGGGTCTCGCGCATGCGCACGACGGAGCTCCCTCCGTCGTGCGCATGCGCAGTGGGGACCATCGACCCACTTGCGAGCGGACAGCCGCTCGCGAGTGGGTTTGAATGATGGCCTATGTCTACATGTTAAATGCATTGTAGCACACATTATCATAAACCAGCATGTCAGAAACCACTGTGCCTTTGCTCTTCGTCTCTAATCTAGCACATTCTCTTATTAGATTATTTCGTATATAAATTTTTGCATATTACATTCGAAAATTATAAGTCGGTACGTACAATAAAGATATATTGATTCTAATATTAAAACAATCAATTAATTATTTCAATCTGAATAATGACAGTATCGTCCATAAAACTATTTTATTACAGCAACACATTCATGTTTATAGTCATGCACATAGATCAGAAAATAAGTACATAAAGGGGACAGTGGATAGGGGAAATATGTATCATAGAGTATTCAGCAGACAGTATATCACAAATGACACCTTCACTAAAAGTTGTGAAATATTACTAATATCATGCTTAAAATATACTCTCTACCTCATAAATGTACTGAATCACTTTACATGGGTATTCCTAAATTAAATAGGGATTGGGAATACAATGGGACCTAATGAACATGTAGGGGCCTCTCCCCCTCCCTCATCCACTCAAGTTGGTGTCATCTTGTTAATTGGTAACATGGGCTCATAGTCTAAATTTTCCAATATACCTATATTATTTTCAACGTTGTTTAGCTCTATACTGTCTTGAGACCATTGGAGGCCAGGTAATTTAATCTAATGCTTCTAAGTATTGGAAACCTATCTCCTCCTCTTCTATTAACCTTAATTGTTTACTTGCTTTCACAGTTAGAATTTTTAGACCACCTTTTGGTCATAAATGTACATGCATTGGAAGATTATATGACTGTAGTCCTTGGATTGCACCTCATTTATGTTCTAATAACCGTATATTTGGTGTTTGAATATTGTGACCCAAATATTGTATGCCACAACTACAGTTAATGACATGTATAACAGGTTTTCATTGGCAGTTTGGAATACCTTTTAGCTGGAATACCTCTTTAATTGTGTATGTTGTTATTGAGGTGACATCTCCTATGGTAGTTGTAAGGGTCCATCTTTAACAATGCAACATTTTTATTTTGTCCTTATGATTTTTACTGATACTTTCTGTAGCTATATTGTATTGATTCACGTAAATTAGGCTCTTGTTCCCTGTAGCCTGTGCTCGTGGATTGGTTTTCTTACCCATGAGAGGGTGTCTTTCTATACCACTGTCTATTTTGAGAGTTTTGTCTAAAACATTTTGGGGAAAGTCATGTTATGCATAAGATCTGATACAACTGCTGGGATTATTTCAAACATCTTTTCACTGAACTACAGCCTCCTCAGATGCAGGAACTGGCTTTTTTGGAATATTGTTTTTATGTTTTACATTTTTGTGTTTACCGTTTTTTATAGACCAAATAAGTGTTCATGGAATTTAGGTGATCTACACAATTTAAATTGCAGTATTATCCCCGTCCCAATTAAGACCTAATCATGTATATATCTTGCATAGAGAAACCGGTTTGACCGGAGTCCACCACCCCATATGCAATACTCTTCAAAACACACCATATCTTATACACATCCCTCTCTAATACCTGGGCATGACCATGGTTTGGGTTTCCCCATGCTGTAGGCTGTGGGATCCTACTGGCTTGGAGGAGCTGAGGCAGACTTTTGTAGCAGCTTTAATGTGGGGTTGCCAGTATTGGGGTATACTACATACATGCATTCAGGATCATGTGCGGCTTGGGTCAGTGGGGGTGCTTCAATGCCCCTGATCTCACAGCAGTCAGGTGGTGCTGTTGCAACAAGGGGTGTCATTGTCTGCACCTCCAGCATCCACCATGCCAGTGCACTCGGGTCCATTCATTCAGCAGTTAGGTAGGATTTGTGATCTGTCTCTCTCTTCTTTGCCTGTTGCTCCCTGTGTCTCTTTTGCTCTTTCCACTGCTGCACATGTGCATCTGGTTCATAGCCTGACTGCAGGGGACCACGGAGTTTGCAAGATACTGCCTCTGTTTTCTTTTTGATTAGATGTCAATGTGGTCAGACACCCCGCAGTCACTCCTACTGCCAGCCCAGGGATCTAATGTGTCACTTCTGCTGCCAGACCTGGAGAAGTCAGCACAACCAGTACCCCTTCCAATTCTCGAGCCAGCATGGAGAATCTTGCATGTCGGTCCTTGGACCCTCAGACCTTGATTGCCTATCAGGCTTTGTGGCAGCAGTGAGAGACCTTTTTGTAGAGTCACAGCTCGGCAGGAGATACAGGCTTTGTGAAGATGGAAGTCCAACAACTATCTGAGATATATTCCTGTGGTATCATAATGTGTAACATTGTTTGTGGACTTGAGTCAACTTGCCACCTTTCCGATGGGGGTCTTGAGGGATTTTGCCCTATTTTTTGCCCTACTTAGGACAAAAATTAGCTAATACAAAATAGTAAAACTGAATGGAGACTAATAAACAGCAAAGAATAAGAGAATGGCATTACTAACAAAATTAAAAAAGAATCCGCAGGTGTTTTGTAGGTTTTTACCTTGGGTCAAGTCCTCCACCCCCTTCCCTCCCCCCTACTCCTTCAATGATGGTTTCCACAGTTTCATGTTCCTCATATATTTGTTTGTGTTTACTGTAGGTGATTTCCTGGATTCTAGGCCTATCTAACTGGTTGATCACTCTTTTATATTTTGGGCTGCACAGTCTCATTTTTCATCCGATTCCTCTATTTTTCCCATGGTGGGATATGGTGCAATGGTTAGGACTCAGGTGTATGTTGTGGGTTGCTTTGTTGCCCGGTCTACAGACAGCAGCAGATTTATTTGGGTTTCCTTGTGTGCTAGTGATACTTCTAGGGGGGACTGATCTGTGCCGGCTTACTCGGTGGTGCAGGGTTGTGATTGACAGAGCCTGGAAAATGGTGGACAAGAGGGTGGCCAAACATGAGTAGGGTGGGATTGTGGTGCAGCATCAACTACTCAGAGACCAGAATGCTTATCTTTTTTGCAGGGATGGGGTTCGACTCACAGAGGAGGGGAATTGTTTGTTCCTTGAGGAGCATTTTTCAGTGTTTGGGGGTTTATTGAGCTAGGCAGTATGGTGGTGGACCTGGTTCTTTACTGAGAACAATGTGTGGCGGGAAAGACCAACGATCTGTAAACAGTCCATATTGCTGCAGTAGGAGTGGTGCACACCCCTTCAATGCACTAATTGGGCTGATTTCACCCTACTGGGGTCATCGGCACCTCTCATCCATGTGGGCCAAAATGGTGCATTGGTATGGATGTTAGATACTGTCTCACTTGCTATAAAGGGAGAGTGGCCCTTGCAAGTATTTTATTTTGGCATGGGTGTCTTACTTGCTACAAAGGGAGAGTTGCCGTTGCAAGTATTTTATATCTTACTTACCATTCATTGGGATAGTTGGCCCTAGTAAGTTGTGGACATCTTTTGCCTAAGTTAAGTGGGCGCCGGTAGTTTGTCGTTATTTCATCTGCCACCATACTCATTATTGTAAATGAATAAAGCTGATCTATTATTTTTGAACAGCATTAACTTGGTCTGTGTCTTTCTTTTTGAGAAAATATGGTTTTAAAGAACTTATGGTTACATTCATCATCTGACAATAGAGAGTTTAAGATAACCAATGTTTGCATAGAAAAGAGGGGATATTAAACTCTAGACAGGGATGGATGGGGTTAATAAAGTGAAATGAGTGGTAATTTAGGATTGGCAGTTGTTAAAGTCACAGGGGTAGGTGTTTAGTTGTTAAGGGGGAGTGGTTACTGAGAGTATGGGTTATGTCTGGAAGATATTCTGCCTCTTTGATTCTGATCTCCCACCCTCCCTTCTCTATTGTGTCTTGTGTCTGCTTTATTTCAAGGCAGGGAAAGACCGGCGATCTGTAAAGCATCATTATTGCTGCAGTAGGAGTGGTGCACACTCCTTCAATACACTGGTTAGGCTGATTTCACCCTACTGGGGTCAGCGGCGACCTCTCATCCGGGTGGGCCAAAATGGTGCATTGGTATGGGTGTTGGATACCATCTCACTTGCTATAAACTGAGAGTGGCCATTGCAAGTATTTTATACTGGCATGTTTGTATTACTTGCTATAAAGGGAGAGTGGCCCTTGCAAGTATTTTATATCTCACTTACCATTAATTAAGATAGTTGGCCCTGGTAAGTTGTGGACATCTTTTGCCTAAGTTAAGTGGGTGCTGGTGGTTTGCCGTTCTTTCGTCTGCCACCATACTCATTATTGTAAATAAATAAAGCTGACCTATTATTTTTGAACAGCATTAACTTGGTCTATGTCTTTATTTTTGATAAAAAATGTTTTTTTAAGAACTTATGGTTACATCCGTCATCTGACAATAGAGAGGTTATCAGCATGGGAGATTTCATAGTTGAATCCAGCTTCACAGATAGGATTGGACACCTGGAGCTGTATCCTTTCACAATGCAGGTAAGCTCCATTATTGACATTATTGGGTACTAATAGTATTCCCTGGCTTCTCTCTCTCTCTCTCTCTCTCTCTCTCTCTCTCTCTCTCTCTCTCTCTCTCTCTCTCTCTCTCTCTCTCTCTCTCTTTCTCTCTCTCTCTCTGTCTTCCCTCCTGTCAATTTGTATTGTTGGATTTTTTTTCTGGATACTGTTTTCATTTTATTAATATGCATTTCATTTTGTTGTATTTGTTATGGAGCATTTTAACCTCCTGTGTGCATGGAAGTGGTGGCCCAATATGAACACACATCATCTTTAGTGCCAACACACAGTATAGTCCCTGGTCATATCCACAAAGCCAGCATGTGTATTGCCCTTCCCTGGTTAAGGGACTGGCTCTAGACTGCACACCCTAATAGTAATGAAAGGTGCTATCATGCTGAGATTTTAAAGTAATATGCACAGAAATTATGCCCTCTGAGCTGTTCTGGCTGGGCCTCTTCAGGGCATCACCATTTAATACACATACTGTAGTCACTTTACTTTATGAACTATTTCAACCCTCTATAGATACCTTCACACAACTGATACTTTATAACACTTCACTGTCACCCTTTTTTTTCGTGTTATGCATTGGGGGTCTTTGGCTGGGCTGGGCTGTTTTATGGGGTGCCCTGCACCCCAGATGTGAACCCCAGAGTGTTAGGGACCTGCTCAAAGAGATGACCTTGACATTGGTGGGCAGTCCTGTATCAATGGCCAATGATGTGCTAACTACCTCTGATATGATATATAATTATAATGTACATTTAAGTTGGAACAGTAATGACAGCCTAGTGTATCTGCAACTTCTTTTCCTGTGCATATAGCCCTTGCTGGTTAAGTATCATGTCAATGCACAATAATTATTAGATCCATTATATATATCCACAATGTGTCTACCACCATAAATGTGAGACTATTTGCCCCTGTACATGTGTGCCCAATGTGTCTACCCTCATACAGTAATGTGTTCTAAGTATATATGTCCCTATTAATGTGTGCCAAGTGTCTGCCGCCTATAAAAGAGTGTCCAATGTATCTACACTATAAAAGTGTCCTGAGTGTATCTTTCCCTGTACATGTGTGCCCAATGATTCTATCCTCATAAATGTGTCCTGACTGTGGCCCTCATCCAGAGCCGTTCGCTATTTGCGGTCGTTCGTTCAAAAACAAGGGGTGGCTATTCAAATGATCCGTTCGCAAATTGCAGTCTGTTCACACCTCTAAGTCTGAACGAGCGAGCAAAACATACGCTCGTTTATTTGATAAAAATGCCCCCTGGCCGCTCGCACCATATGTCATGTCCGCTATTTATTTGATTAATCGAGTACATCGTACAGCGTATGAACTGCTCGCTATTCTTGTGGTTGGTTTTTTCAACCGCTATTTTGCGAGCAGTTCTGAGTTTAAAAAAACCAAGTGACGTGGTCAATGACGCTGCTGGATTAATTATGCACACCCTTAAAACGCCCGTTTTGACCTTTAAGCACGCCTGCGTTCGAATTCCACTCCCCCCTTTTCAAGCACCTTCCCCTGTTACCACCCACATACGCCTCATTCTGTCACTCAAAATAGCAGGCACTCGCTATATAGCGTACAAACGATTTTCGGCCGCACTGACTGGTTCGCGCATGCGTACTAAAAACCGTACGCATGCGCAGATGTGCAAACATCGCTCGGAACGAGCGTACTGCCGCTAACGAGCGGCTCTGAATGAGGGCCTGTATCTGCCCCTGTAAATGTGTGCCCAATGTGTCTACCCCCCATAAATGTATCCTGTGTACCCCCATATTTGCATCCTAAGTATATCAGTCCCTATAAATGTGTGCCAAGCATCTGCCCCTATAAAAGTGTGACCGATATATTTACCCTATAAATGTGTCCCTAGTGTATCTATCCCTGTATATGTGTGCCCAATTTGTCTACCTCCATAAATTTGTCCTAAGAATATCAGTCCCTATAAATGTTTGCCAAGCATCTTCCTGTCATGCCTGCCTCTGGGAAATCTCCTGTTAGGGAATTGAAAGCTGAGGTCTGAGGTTGAGGAAGGAGTCTAAGGTGAGGGGCCTGGCTGTATGATCTCCTCATCCACAATTATCAGATGTTGATGAGACCTGAGCAAAGGCATGGAGTCTAGCCTGCTGGGAGGTGTTCACCAGTGGCCCCTCCAAGCGGGATATGGGTTTAAGCTGCACCCAGCAGGCAGGTTTCGGCCCTTTGGTCAGGTATCCGATATCTGCTGTAATGGATACAAATACTAATAGGCCCAAGTAATACACTTCAGAAAGAAGCACCTGTAATGTATCTGCACAGGAGAATAACTCTGAGTATACTGTCAAAGGAATAGATGCTCCACAAACACGGAAGAATGACTCAGTAGTGGTACCCAGTGGAAGTACAGAATACACAGGCCTTGGTGTTATGATGCATTGCTGAACAAGGAGATGACATTTGTGGTGCACGCAGGCTAGCTGTTCCTGACACACTGCTGCACAAGGAGATGGCACTTGTAGTTGCACGCAGGCAAGATATTACTGACACACTGCTGTACAAGAAGATGGCACTTGTAGTTGCTCGTGGTATAACAACAAGGGAACATGAACGAAGTGACGGCAAGTAGAAACAACATTGCACAGGCAAATTCCTGTATCTGAAGTCTAGTTATATACCCTGAGATAGCAGATCATTGGAGGACAGCGTCAGCTGACTACCACAATGCTACCATTGGGTAAAGGGTAGTCAGGTGATGAAGACTGTCATGGCAACATCCATGATGGCAACCGCAGCCACCAAGTCTCAGTGCAGCACCTGGACATCAACATAATCCCAGGGAATAATCCACAGTGCATCACTCGATGTTGCAGCTGATGTTTGACCACACGTGGGATCAGGGGAAGCTGGCGCTGCGGTGAATAACAGCCGATCCTAGGCACAACCTGATACTTCTCTTACAAAAGTGTGTCTGATGTATATTCCATATAAATGTGCCGAGTGTATCTGCCCCTGTACATGTGTGCCCAAAGTGTCTACCCCTATAAATGTGTCCTGAGTGTATCTGCCCCTGTACATGTGTGCCCAATGTGTCTACCCCTATAAATGTATCCTAAGTATATCAGTCCCTATAAAAGTGTGCCTGATGTATCTTCCCTATAAATGTGTCCACAGTGTAACTCTCCCTATAAATATATGCCAAGCCTCAGCCCCTATAAATATATGCGCAATGGTTCTGCACCTAAGTTTCACTCATGAGCATTTGCAAAACTAACTCAACAACATGAACATCAGCATTGCGTGAAACTCTAGAGAAGGGCAATAATTGATGGTTTGCATACACTGATGGCCATTTCTGCTGTGTGGAATGGCAACCTATGTCTCAATCAATAAAGGGCAAAGGGCCTAGCAGAAACCATTACTCCGCCATTGATGTTGCTAACCATTAATGATTGATGGCCTTCCAAAAGGCATAGTGAAGGATTCAAATACTGTATCCAGACAGCTGCATGTGGACCCCCCACAAGAAATGGAAAAATATAAATAGAGGGGCAGCAGTGCAGCAAAGAGTGCACTGCTATCCTGCTATGGTGCTGTGTGACCCTGTCACCAGACCCATTACACCCCTGAGCCCTTACCCATGTTTATGCACTTCATTGAACTCACAAATACTTTATGTAACTACTTACTCTCAATATTACCAAGTACCCAACTCTTGTCACATTACTTGCAATAATGAAGTGTGGACAAGTTAAAACTGGTCATGTATAATTGGGTGAGTGCAAGGTCAGACAACCACAAAGGTTGACAGATTATTTTAAGGGCATTGTATATATAGGTTTAAAGAAAATACAGAACAATATAAATGATGTGTTATAATTGTTGAGAAAATGTAAGCTCTACTAGAATATCTTACCCTTGGGTACTTTTTTTCCGGAAACATTAGAGCAGGAAAATCATCACCAGGCTTTAAAAAAATAGAAGAATTTATTATACATTTTAACATTTGTTCTAAATATATGCTGTTCTTGTGAAAGAAAAAAGTTTGAATACATTTACTTTGTTCAACAACTGTTCTTCAACCATTTGAGATTAGCCACTGTGTAAGCATAAGTGTGTCTACAACAGGTTTGCAAAAGGCAGTAGTGGTACCCAGTGGAAGTACAGAATACGCTGGCCTTGGTGTTATGATGCACTGCTGAACAAGGAGATGACACATGTGGTGCACGCAGGCTAGGTGTTCCTGACACACCGCTGCACAAAGAGATGGCACTTGTAGTTGCATGCAGGCAAGATGTTACTGATGCCCTGCTGCACAAGATGATGGCACTTGTATTTGCTCGTGGGTATAACAACAAGGGAACATGGAATGAAGTGACGGCAAGTAGACACAAGTAGAAACAACATTGCACAGGTAAATTCCTATGTCCGGATTCTAGTTATATACCCAGAGGTAGCAGATCATTGAAGGATAGCGTCAGCTGACTACCCCCATGCTACCATTGGGTAAAGGGTAGTCAGGTGGTGAAGACTGTCATGGCCACATACATGATGGCAACTGCAGCCACCGTCACAACGCAGCACATGGACATCAACATAGTCCCTAGGAATAATTCTCAGCACATCACTTGATGCTGCAACTGGTGTCTGACCACACGAGGGATCAGGGGAAGCTGGCGCTGCAGTGAGTAACAGCCAATCATAGGTGCAACCTGACACTTCCCTTATAAAAGTGTGTCTGATGTATCTTCCATATAAATGTTTCCTGAGTGCATCTGCCCCTGTACATGTGTGCCCAATGTGTCTAACTCCATAAATGTGTCCTGAGTGTATCTGCCCCTGTACATGTTTGCTTAATGTGTCTACCCCAATAAATGTGTCCTGAGTGTATCTGCCCCTGTACATGTGTACCCAATGTGTCTACCCCTATAAATGTATCCTAAGTATATCAGTCTCTATAAATGTGTGCCACACATCTGCTCCTATATGTGCAATGTGTCTGCACCTAAGTTTCGCTCATGAGCAGTTGCAAAACTAGCTCTACAACATGAACACCAGCATTGCGTGAAACTCTGAATCAGAACCTAAGTGTAGATGAAGCAGATGCCACTGCCTGCTGCCACATGTGTGATGGAGAAACTATTACCATACAGGACTGTCATAGTAGGCTGGGGCCATTTGACTACATGCCATCACCTTTAAAATGTTAGATAGAGAAGGGCAATAATTTATGGTTTGCATACACTGATGGCCATTTCTGCTGTGTGGAATGGCAGCCTATGTGTCAATCAATAAAGGGCAAAGGGCTTAGCAGAAATCCTTACTCCACCATTGATTTTGTTAACCATTAATGATTGATGGCCTTCCAAAAGGCATAGTGAAGTATTCAAATACTGTATCCAGACATCTGCATGTGGACCTCCCACAAGAAATGGAAAAATATAAATAGAGGATATGTTCAGCACCACAGGTCTGACCATAATAGAGCAGACACACAGGTGCCTTGTGACCACACTTAGAACCGGAAGGCAGCCAGATGCTTGCCCTAAGCTACAAAATAGGGGCTTATAGTATGTCTGGGGGGAGGGGGCACATGTGACCACAGGGCCATAGGGAGAGTGTTGCGGCTGGTGCCTCTGCACAGGGCAGAATCCTGCAAGGTCACCAGCCACTACCTGCTAAGCTCCAAAGGTCTGCAGGAAGAAACCACCTGGAGTGCTACCCGGCAGAGCAGAGCAGCGCTAAAGAGATCCCCGCCATCCACCTGATGGCCGGGTGAAAAGGTATATGCTTACGGGAAAGAGGGTGGGGGGAGCGTGTGGGGCAGAAGTACAGCACAGAAGTCACTGCTGTCCTGCTACGGTGCTGTGTGACCCTGCCACCAGACCCAGTACACCCCTGAGCCTTATTTTTTTGAACGTCATTGAACTCACAAATACTGTATGTAACTACTTACTCTCAATACTACCAAGTACACAGCTCTTGTCACATTACTTGCAATAATGGATTGTGGACAAGTTAAAACTGGTCATGTATAATTGGGTGAGGGCAAGGTCAGACAACCACAAAGGGTGATAGATTATTTTAAGGGCATCGTATGTATAGGTTTACAAAAATACAGAAAAATATAAATGATGTGCTATAATTGTTGAGAAAATGTAAGCTCTACTAAAATATCTTACCATTGGGTAGTCACGTTTCAGAAATATTATAAGAGGAATATTATCAGTCATCTTTAAAAAAATAGAAGAATTTATTATACACTTTAACATTTGTTCTAAATATATGCTGTTATTGTGAAAGAAAGAAAAATAATACATTTACTTTGTTCAACAACTGTTCTTCAACCATTTGAGATTAGCCCACTGTGTAAGCATAAGTGTGTCTACAACAGGTTTGCAAAAGGCATTTGTGCCTCACAACAATGATTATAGTGTATTTCTTGTTGAGATAATGCAAATAAGTGAATCTCAACCATGGCGCAGCACTCAAGAGCAGCAAAAGACATCCAAATTAAGTCACCAACTTAAACAATACTTATACATAGAATACAAAAAGTACAGTCTCACATTGCACTCTGGATTGTCCCAGCAGAATGAATCCTAATTATGTGATATAATTACATTTTTCTTCTTGGTTCCAGAGACGATACTCATAAAATAAATACAAGAAAAATGTTATAGCATAATATTGTAATAAACAAGACAGTTCCATGAGTGAATCTTTCAAGGAGAAAGGTGTGGGGGTAGATCCTGTCCTGAAGTAGGGTTTCCCAGTTCCATTTAAGACACCCCACATGTGATCAAATAATGATATTGTGCAATTTCTTACATGAATGCTTACTTAAAAAATATTGGTGGAACGTCCATAAAGATTTCTTTAAAATATTGATTCCACAGTCATAGGTGGTCTCCGATAGGGGGTAACACCCTGCAACATGTATGCAATATGTATGCAAAAAATGAAACATATATTAAGAAATTGGTAAGCAATTAGATGCGCTCTTGTACATGTGTACTTTTGACCCTTAAATAAAGACAGTGTTAAGGGGCTGAATCCAGAACAGTTATTAAGGGAAAAACACTTTAATACTGTATAATACTGTGATATACAGTTTGTAAAAAGCACAACTAGGAAAAATACATACATAATAAAACATAAGAAATATGGACAACATAATCAAATTGCTCATACCATATGTCGGCCAGTGGTTTCAGCAACTGGTGGTTTAAATTGCCTTAAATCCAGATTACAGGTGAGTCAGCTTCACATGGCATTCATGGTAAAATATGAGTCCTTATTGGATCCAATTCAGTCTTTTGATTCCAATCATGGTATCCAACACAACACATTTCAGATATGGAACACAAACTTCAAGCCTGGATACCATGTGTCAAACATTGCCAGTATTTTTTGGCCTTAGACAGGAAATGGAGACCTTAAATGCCACTCTTCTGTTCCTCACTGCCAGATTGGAAGTGCTCTCACCAGAAGTTGGGTTTCAAAGCGCGGAACCAGAAGTGACATATCAAAACTTCTCTCCAAAACTGGAAGTTCTGCAAGAAACTTTGAATTATTGTTCCATATTGTTCTTTCTTGATGGGACATGGTGGGAGTGGTTTAAAGTGCATGCAAGTGGTTCCACCTTCCTAATTTCTAGCACCCTACCATATATTTATGTGCAGTCCATCCCTACCTAAAGGAAGGTGGAGTGTAGGTTGTAATTCCAACTTGGTCCCAAGATATTATGGACATAGAAGATAAAAGAATAATACAAAAGGTAAAAAAGGAATGTTAAAAAATAAATGTTCAAAAATAATCATTGAAAAAAGAAAAATAAAACATCAATATAAAACAAAAATAGAATAATGTAAAAGTGCTGTTATCTATAAAACACAAGACATTTCAAGTGCTAAGTGAACATTTATTCAAGAAACCATTTTAGTTCAAAATCAGAATTTATTCCTTTTGGGATTATAGTATCCAAAGTTTAGATCCACCTAATTTCTTGTTGTGATAATCTCTGATTGATTTTTTTATTTTTCCAGTTTTTTTTAATTTGGTCTATCCCTATAAATCTATTTATACAAGTTTCAGATGGTATGCAGTTATGAGACTGGCGGACACATGGCCACCGGTCTCAATAGTGACAGCATAATCCCGGCAAGTGAACTAACATAGGTGTCCAAATGCAGATGCCTATGTTAATCCTGATGCTAGGACCCCAATAGGACTCCGGACCGATCATCCCATGCCAAGGGTAAGTATGTATGTAGCCGGGGATGAGGAAAGTAGGTTGAGGGCCCCCCGGGAGATTTAGGGTTAGTCACCCCCCTGGGGAAGATTATGGTTAGGCTAGGGGAAGGGGGGGTTAAGTTTAGGCACTAGGGGGAGAAGATAGGGTTAGGTAACCACCTGGGAGGGTTAGGTTTAGGGTGCGGGAAGGGGGGTTAGGTTTAAGCACTTATGAGTGAGGGATAGGGTTAGGCACTAGGAGAGGATGTTATGGTTAGACACCCCTAAAGGAGGGTTAGGGGGGGAGAGGGTTAGGCATACCTATCTCTGCTGTCAGGATCTTGTGTATCAGGCTGCCGACATCGGGATTTGAAATGCAGGGCTGACATCCAGTGGTCAAATATAACCATTTAGTTTCAGACTTATTATGAACATTTTTTAAATTCTCAGACAAGTGATGGGTGGCCAATCCTTTTCTAATATTACAGTTGTTTTCTGAAATCCTAGTTTTTAGATTTCTTGATATCTTCCCTATATAGATTATGGCACATGTACATTCTAATAGGTATATGAAATTTCAAAAATGACATGTTACAAAACTGTTAAGCTTGTATTTTTGGGGATTTGTTCCTATCTGGAAATGGGTGGGTTTCATTTGATTTTTAGTATTATTCATTGATCTACACATTAGGCATGAACCGCACCTATGAAAACCCTTTGTACGGTCACTTTTTCGTTTCATTCCTACTAATGCACTCTTTACTAAGTGATTTTTCAAGTGTTGGGCCTTTTTGTAAATAACTACAAGTTTGTTTGGTAAGTGTTGACCTAAAACTGGGTCTTCTTTCAGACCTCTCCAGTTTTATAATATACTCTTCTCTACTTGTCTGTAATATGAACAGTACTTGCTAATAAAAGCCCATTCAAATATTTAATCATTATTTGCTTGTTTGTCCTTTTCTTTGAGTAACTGATTTATATCTGTCTTATGTATTTTTTATTTTTCTCTATCCAAAACAACTTTAGGACTATTTATGAATTATAATCAGTTTATTTTCTAAAAGCCCTTGTATATAGTTTGTTTTCTTTAATATATATGGTTAGATCTACATATGACAAAGAAATCTGACTAATATCAAATGTAAAATGATTATTAAAATCATTAATTTTCAGATTTTGACAGAATGATTCTAAAATATGTGCAACCCCTTTCCAAATAAAGAATACATCATCTATAAAATGGAACCAGCCCACAAGGTTTGCCCCTGCTTGCCTTAATGGGTTAATAAGAAGATTTTCCCAGTAGGCCATCAACAGATTAGCATAGCTATGGGCAAACCTGGTGCCCATAGCAGTTCCTAATATCTGCAAATAAAAATTCCCATTAAAATAAAAATACTTATTCTTTAAAATGAAGGATATAGTTTATATTGTAAAATCTCTTAAATCATAAGAGTACTCACTTTTATTTAAAAGAAGGACACTGCTTCACAGCCTTTATCTCAATCAATTATTGTGTATAATATACTTACATCTGCACTCACTAGTATACAATTTTCATCCCATACTATAATTTCTAGTTTTCTTTGAGTATCCGCAGTGCATTTAAGATATAAATCATTTTGGATTACAAGAGGTTGTAAAAAATGGTCTACCCTTGCTGATAGGTTCGAGGTGACACTGTTTGGCCCTGAAATAATAGGCCTACCTTGAGTCTTAGTTGAGTACTTATGCACCCAACTAAGCCCCCAGGACATATATAGTCAAAACTGTGGGGTTAGGGATATTTAAAAAAATATTGTTTGTTTCTGTTAACACCCTTTTCCCCAAAGTTTTGTTCATTAGTTATTTAAATGTTTTAATAATATTTTCAGTTGGGTCACTCCTCAATATCTTGTATGTACAATTATCAATTATTTGTCTATTTACTTCAATAATGTAATCATCTTTATTCATTATGACAGCCCCCCATTCATTAATAAGTTCTATTATTATCTGATCATTTTGTTAAAATTTTTTAATTGCTTCTTGTTATTTTTTAGTTACATTCTTCCTTTTACTGGATTTTTTTTCTAATATCTTTTTCAATCAATGTCCCAAAACACTCAACACAGTTTCCTTTAATATGTTTTGGAAAAAAATATAATAGGAACCCAGCGCCAGTGAATAGAGGGATCAAACAATAGTTCAGCAGTCAAATAAGGTTATGTCAACCTTAATGAATTGAATAGTACAGGAAAAAACTGCGCTCTAAAATCTATACCGGGACATCAGTATCAACACATATATTGAAATATAAGTTTAATATAATAGACTAAATAGCCAGATGCATAAAAATTACATAAACATGTATACATGCAATAGAGTTGATCAGACTCACAATATTAAAAGACAATGGGTGAAAAGTACACAAATATCACAATGGCAATCTGTAATACAAATATAACTAAATATAGTGACACTAATGGTGATAATAATCAAAATCCTGGAGATCCTAAGGGAACAATGAGGAGTCTCGTATGGATACAATATGACCAGATGGTGATAGCCGACCTTCAGTAAAAGTCTCGTTTATAGCCTCAATATAGGAGTACAATAGGTATCTCTTCTCCTGAATATACCTTGTCAATAATTACCGCTGCATATAAGGGCAGCTGGATTAAAAAATCACTTGTAGTTGGAATACCAGCATTCAGCTCTCTCCAGAGATTAGAGCTGTAACCCTGTAGATACGTGAGTGACAAAGATATTATTGTATAAAGCCAGGTAAGGGCCATCAGCGTTATATGATACGACAGACAGCCTACTCCAAATTACACTATACCGGCTCCAAACAGTCAATCAATAGCCGGGGCACTGTAAAGTAGAGACTTTAAGCGATTTTCACCTGTGTTTGATGTGCCGGATGACAGCCATCTCAGCACAGTGGCAGCACGAATGATAATGGAAGGTACTTTCCCTCTGGCTTGGATGACGACCAGGTAATTAATGTCTCAGCAGGAGAGCAGCACAGGCAATGATGGAGAGATATGCATCCCTGCGGCTCAAGAAGCAGGTGAAGTCTCAGCTTCTTAGTGCAGTAGAAGTCTCAATGTAGCGGAGGTTTGGTCAGGGTAGCAACCGTGAGCGGCACCGGCGGTGGTGGAAAATGAAGGGCCCTGCGGCTCGATTGCCAGGAGCAGTCACAGTGTCTTAAGTGATAGAAATTCCGATGAACCGAGGGTTAGTCGGGGCAGCATCCACCGGCTTGTTGATTTAAAGGAATGCAAATGGTCGGAAGGGTCTCCAGGCTCCTATTGGGGAACGACAACGTGTTTCGGCTACTGCTGTAGCCTTTTTCAAGCAAAATGTTCCCCATTCTCCGTTATTAGGTATAAATAACCCTAGGATGAAATTGATTGGTTGGCTAATTAGCTCAATCTGGTCAGTTTACCCCATAAAGACTCATTAGGAGTTTAATTCAACAGGTTTGTAATCACTTGCAATGGATCTTGTGCTGCAATCATTAACCACTTATACAGAGCTGGGTAAAACTTAACCATTAAACCACTGATCAACACATAAACAATCCTGTTACACCAATAATTAATATAAACAGAACAATATTACTACAATAAATTCATATAGAAATAATAATAGTAAATAAAATAACAATAACAAAAGAAAATTATATCAATAAATAAAGTAATAAAATATAAATACATGCTCATCAGGATTGGTCTGATGTCCCGGTATAAATATAACTTGAAAAACCTGAGTATTACTTATAGATTTATATAACTACAGATAAAATACAAAATTAATATAATTAAGTGGCTAATAAATAAATAGATAAATCTTAATACAAATAAAAAATTATTATTTAACGAGAGAAGATAGAGAGAGATCCTCAAAAGGATATCAAAAAATACATAATTAGGAAAAAATAAGTAATAAGGAAAAAAGAAAAAATACATGTATGAGATGTACATATAGTCACCGACCCAACCTATCATAGGGATCAGTTGAAATCCAATGTGTAAATCAGCCGCATACAATCATCCAAAAAGTGAATGTATATCACTGTAGTAATTATGTTATAGCCATGTTGATGCCTAAATAAACTAAAAACCTAGATACATATATATTAACGCATATGTACACACATAAGGACACATATGCATACACATAAAAAACAACACATAAAAATTTAACAAATATCAATATGACATCAGAAAATTTGTAGCTCACTTATGAACAAGCAAACGAGAAAAGAATAGAACAAAGAGCACGTAGGGGTGGGGGATAGGCTATAGCCGCTTGGTTGACCAGTCAGTACATAGAAAGCGGCGACAGTCTAACCCGCACCCGCATGCATTAATGATAAAATTCAAGTGCTTCGTTGAGGCCATCCAGTGAATGTATACCACTGTAATTAATATGTTACATCCATGTTGATGCCTAAATAAACTATAAACCTAGATTTTTATGTATGAATGCATATGTAAAACACATAAGGACACACCTTTGAGGACATTAAGTCTATGTTCGCAAAACCGTTCTTTAAGGCTCCTAGTTGTCCTGCCTACATATTGTAAGGAGCAGGCACAACTAAGTACATATACAATATAACTAGATTCACAATTAATATGACTAGTAAAATCAAATTTGTTATCTGCTGTAGCCGATATGATATGTTTACTTTTATTAATATGTTTACACGTAAGACATCTCATACGCTTGCAGGGAAAGCATCCATTTGGTCTCAACGGAAGCCAAGTATTAATTTGCATATTCTTTTTATCATTTCTAAAAAAAGTGCTTGGGGCCAAGAAACTTTTTAGATTCCTATTCTTTTTAAAAATGACAGTGGGTTTAGGAGCAATATTAGATGAAAGAACTGAGTCACATAACAATATTTTATAATTCTTGTTGATAATTGACTTAACTCTATTTGATTTATTATTAAATTGAGATATAAAGGCTAGAGGAACAACTTTCTTCGCAGGTTTGGTGGTAGCTCTCGAGGATAGGGAGACATCAACTGCAGAATCCGACGTACTAGTTGGTTCAGTCGTATTGTTAACATGAGATACAATCTCATTCAACTTAGACTTAAAAGTAATTTCAGCATGAATTTTAGCACTTTCCACTAGTTCAAGGGGATACCCTCTCATCACAAAATTTTCTTTTAGTTTGTCGGCATGCAGATGAAAATCCTTATCTCTCGTACAATTACGCCTAACTTTCCCCATTTGACTCTTAGGGATATTATCAATCCATGGACGATAATGTCCACTCTGGTAATGAAGATAAGAGCTCGAGTCTACTGGTTTGGTATAGAGAGTAGAGATGATTTTATCATCTGCAGCTGACAGCGTAACATCCAAAAAATCAATAGAATAGTGACTAAAGTGCAAAGTGAACCAAAAATTAAAAGTGTTGGTATTCAAAATAGTGGTAAAATCGGTGGCAGAAAGAATATCCCCATCCCAAATAAAAAATAAATCATCTATGTAACAGCCATAGAACACCAGATTCGCTTCGGCTGATCCATCCCAGATGTATTTATCCTCAAATGTACCCATATATATATTGACAAAGCTCGGAGCAAATCTGGTGCCCATGGCTGTTCCGTGAATCTGTAAATAGTGGGTGGAGTAAAAAATAAAATTATTGTGCGTAAAAATAAAATGAATGCAATTCACCAAAAAATCCCATTGATCATAGGAAATAACATCATCTTTGTTAAACATTTCTCTAACTGCCAGAATCCCAGCTTCACGTGGGATAGTGGTATAAAGAGCCTGGACGTCAAGGTTTAAAAAGGCATATCCTGGGCGCCAGGTAATATTGCTTAGTTTATTTAGTAAATCTGAAGTGTCTCGAATATGTGACCTCTGTGTAACCACATACTTTTGTAAAAAATGATCAACGATAAAAGATAAATTGGAAGTGAGTGAGTTAATCCCTGAGATAATAGGACGCCCTGGTGGAGAAATCAAAGACTTGTGAATTTTAGGTAAATAATAAAACACCGGTGTGATTGGGTGATTAGTAAACAAAAAGTGAAATTCATCTATAGTTATAACACCTCTCTCTTTTGCATCATCCAATAGGATTTTGAGTTCTTTCATTAACTCTAAGGTTGGGTCTCCCCCTAGAGTCTGGTAAAAACAGATATCTTGCAGTTGAGTTAAAGCCTCCTTGATATAGTCTCCAGTATTCAGGATGACGACCCCACCGCCCTTGTCTGCGGGTTTGATAATAATGGAGTCGTCATCCTGAAGAGTCCTCAGAGCCAACCTCTCACCATGTGACATGTTTCTCTTGCCAAGATCCCTAGTCGGGTTAGAGTTACATAAAATTTGGAAATCTCTAAGAGTATTCTTATAAAAATAATTGTATATTAGAGCTTTTGTGGCTAAGTGGAAAAAAGTTTGATTTGCTTTTGAATTTATTTCTATCTACAGAGGGGAGAGGATCATTTATATTAAATATTACAGTTTCTTCCTCTCTTGATCCTCCCTCAGCTTGTAACATTTCTAAAATGGATAGACATTCCAAATCATTAGTATCCAGAAGAATTGGATTATCAGTTATTTCCAATTTAGCTTTTTTAGTTTTGGAAAAGAAATAGCGCTGTCTACATAGAGACCTAACATACCGGTTAAGTTCAGAAAATAAATTAAACAAATTAGGATTCGTGCTAGGGGCAAAACTCAAACCTTTGGAGAGTAAAGATATTTCATTATCACTCAATGTCCTATTGGACAGATTGAACATACCTGCTTGTGTTACTGAAATCTTGGACGTCTTAGATCTCCTCCTTCCCATTCCCCTCTTTCCCCTAGCTCTCTTGTTCTTTTCGGGGTTTTTTCTTGAAGGGGTAGTAACGGTTGAGATAAGGGAATGTCCTCCAATCTTTGTCTCGATTGGGAAAATCCCGTTGATGTGTCTGGTTTACTTTATTTTTAGGTCTTGCTCCTAGATCAGGTTTGAGTGAGCTATAGGGAACAGCGGCATTTCTATCTAGATCTATAGTTTCATTAGTAGAATTAGTATTGATGTTATTTCTGGCTCTAGAGACAGGTGTTTGTGGTGATTTAGGTCCATGATTAGAAGGTAACCTCTGTCTAAGATATGATCTATTTGTATATCTCCAGGGATATGACAGTAAATTATTTTCATCTCTCGATAATTTTTTCTTTGTTATAAGCTTTTTCTCAAATGATATTAGTGTTTGACTCAGTTCTAATTCTATCTTATTAAAATCTGGGTCATCTTTGAAAGTTAGTAAATCTTTCTGACACTGTTCAATCTCTTTTGTAACTTTTTCTATTTTCCTTTCTCTATAGTTTATAAGTAATTTAATTAAGGAGACAGAACAATGTTTAAGAGAAGATTCCCAATCCTTAGTTAGTTCAGGGTCATCATTAATAGAAAGATATTTATTTATCTGTAGACTTTTAGGTATTCTATCCAATTCTATATATTTGGATAGAAAAACACTATCTAACCAATGTCTACTTTCAATCAATAAAAGGGATTCTAATTCTAAAAAACATCGATTCATTTAGGCATCAACATGGATATAACATATTTACTACAGTGGTATACATTCACCTTTTGGATGAATGTATGGGGCTGATTTACACATTGGATTTCAACTGATCCCTATGATAGGTTGGGTCGGTGACTATATGTACATCTCATACATGTATTTTTTCTTTTTTCCTTATTACTTATTTTTTCCTAATTATGTATTTTTTGATATCCTTTTGAGGACCTCTCTCTATCTTCTCTCGTTAAATAATAATTTTTTATTTGTATTAAGATTTATCTATTTATTTATTAGCCACTTAATTATATTAATTTTGTATTTTATCTGTAGTTATATAAATCTATAAGTAATACTCAGGTTTTTCAAGTTATATTTATACCGGGACATCAGACCAATCCTGATGAGCATGTATTTATATTTTATTACTTTATTTATTGATATAATTTTCTTTTGTTATTGTTATTTTATTTACTATTATTATTTCTATATGAATTTATTGTAGTAATATTGTTCTGTTTATATTAATTATTGGTGTAACAGGATTGTTTATGTGTTGATCAGTGGTTTAATGGTTAAGTTTTACCCAGCTCTGTATAAGTGGTTAATGATTGCAGCACAAGATCCATTGCAAGTGATTACAAACCTGTTGAATTAAACTCCTAATAGTCTTTATGGGGTAAACTGACCAGATTGAGCTAATTAGCCAACCAATCAATTTCATCCTAGGGTTATTTATACCTAATAATGGAGAATGGGGAACATTTTGGCTTGAAAAAGGCTACAGCAGTAGCCGAAACATGTTGTCGTTCCCCAATAGGAACCTGGAGACCCTTCCTTATCTTCCGACCATTTGTATTCCTTTAAATCAACATGCCGGTGGATGCTGCCCTGACCAACCCTCGGTTCATTGGAATTTCTATCACTTAAGACACTGTGACTGCACCTGGCAATCAAGCCACAGGGCCCTTCATTTTCCACCACCGCCGGTGCCGCTGGTGGTTGCTACCCTGACCAAACCTCCGCTACATTGAGACTTCTACTGCACTAAGAAGCTGAGACTTCACCTGCTTCTTGAGCCGCAGGGATGCATATCTCTCCATCATTGCCTGTGCTGCTCTCCTGCTGAGACGTTAATTACCTGGTCGTCATCCAAGCCAGAGGGAAAGCACCTTCCATTATCATTCGTGCTGCCGCTGTGCTGAGACGGCTGTCATCCGGCACATCACACACAGGTGAAAATTGCTTAAAGTCTCTACTTTACAGTGCCCCGGCTATTGATTGACTGTTTGGAGCCGGTATAGTGCAATTTGGAGTAGGCTGTCAGTCATATCATATAATGCTGACGGCCCTTACCTGGCTTTATACAGTAATATCTTTGTCGCTCACGTATCTACAGGGTTACAGCTCTAATCTCTGGAGAGAGCTGAATGCTGGTATTCCAACTACAAGTGATTTTTTAATCCAGCTGCCCTTATATGCAGCGGTAATTACTGACAAGGTATATTCAGGTGAAGAGATGCCTATTGTATTCCTATATTGAGGCTATAAATGAGACTTTTACTGAAGATGTTTTGGAAAAAACTTAGATTTTGGGCTGAATGGGGTTAATGATTTGTTAGATTTATTTGTTTGTTACATCTGTTCTTTTGATTAGAATTTTTTATACGTGATTTATATATTTATTTTTGTAAGTCTATGAATGTTTCAAAATAATTAAACTCAGCTGTTGGAGCAAATTTTAGTCCTTTTTGTAATATTTTTACTTAATCATCTTTCAATTTATATGTACTTAAATTAAATAATTTTCCTTCATTTAATGAGTCATTTCCAATAGGATTCATTTTTGATTTATGTCGATTCTGTTTACATGTTTTTTTGGACACTCATCTCATTCCCCTTGTAGTATTTTTATGTGTTACACTCTCTCGGTGTCCATGTTTCCCATTCTAAAAAAAAAGATTCCTCCCCTTCATTTTCCTTAGTTGGATATCCCTTTGATATTATTTTGTTTCTTATTTTTTAATTCCTTTGTGTTCTTATACAATTTATTTAATATGAGTAATTATTTACTCTTTACCTTTTCTAGTTCAAGGAAAGGTAACAATAAAGTATTCAATTAATCAATTTCTTGGTTTATATCTTTTAGGTTTTGTCTTCTTTCCTTTATAATTAATTCAATGAGGGAACATGAAAAATGCTTTCAAATTAAATCCCATTAAATCCCATTCATAAAAGGAACACTAGCTATTTTATAGAAATGCAGCAGGACTAAATGTCAGCCGCATATCTGACACATGCAGTATATAGAGAAAAACCACACTTGCATGGATAAACTATGCAATTGCTAAAAATAATAATATACTTGACAGATCAAAATAATTAAACATTGCAATTATAAAAAGATAAAATGTATAAAGTGTAATAATACTGGCTAAAAATTGCTATCTCTATATATCTATCACATATAATAGTATTTTTGATACACAAATATAATCATCCACTAGAAAGAAAAAAATATTTCTCAGTGCAATAGGCAATCTCAAAAATGTAGTAATATACTTTTTAACCACCTTGATTTCAATTGCAATGCTTGGTATATGAGCTCAATTGTTCTCACTGAAAATATCCACTTTTATGCTGCAAAAAATCCAGAATTTTTTTTTATTTCCAGGATAATTCCTGTATTAAAACTGGTGTATCCACACAGTATATCTCTCCACAGATTGTTCTGCTAACTCTGCTCTAAACATTGTAGCACTATATGACAATGTCACTGGTTTGTGGTTTAGCTATGAATGAGCACAACAGGAATAGTGGTCTGGTCTCTGCCAAGTTAGAAGGTTTATTAGTTGTCACTCATCGGTCTGGAAAAATCTGCCTGATTGGGGAAAGGCAGCTCACAGGATGGAGGGCGCAGCGACGCCAGATTCCTTTTTGTCACGCTGTATGTAGACCACAATCAGCTGCTATCTTTTCAGTGTGTAAAGATCCTGGCTTCTAGCTTGTTGCTACCATTTCTAGCCCCTCCTTGAGCCACATGTGTGTGCACGGTTAGCCGCCTCATGCTGCTGCCTGAAAGAATCCAAAAGCAGCTTGTGGTGGATAATATTAAGAAGTTAAAAGTCACAGAAGCAATTGTAGTATCCCAATTGATGCATTTCACTCACAACATGGAGCTTTTTCCATTAATTAGTCTAACACTATTTTGTAACATATGCCTCTGATATATTATGTTTAATTCAAAGAGGCCTGATTGATTTCTATTCCACATACATAGAGAAAATATTTTTTTTTGCATATGTTGAATTAAAACAGATGTTTTTATTTTGTATTAGTTATTGCTTAATTGTATATTTCTGAATGTATGTAGTATTCAGTAGAAAAACACCACAATCATGTCATTATATGTGTTTAATATAATAGATGTGGATAATCTAAGAAATCTGGTTGTTAGTAAATACCAACAAAAAATAATAAATATAAAAAGGATAATCGAAAGCTCAAACAATATCATACATATTTGGGTTTGACATAGATGAAAATTCCATCTTAAAATTAATCTAATTAAAAAACTACTTGTCAGTTAAACTTACAAATTCAATGGTATCTTAAATTTTATATATATATATATATATATATATATATATAAAATCCACAAACTGCCAACACTCCCTCCAATAGATTTAATGGCTCCGGTGCACAATTCAATAATCATACAGACTCCTCCACAAGGAACTGTACTCAGAAGCTTGAAACAAAAAAATCTGTGTATTATAATATATATATAGCATATGACATTTTTGTGATGGTTAGTTACCCACAACCTACAATCTCTAATACTGATATTGCAATCTAACGTAAAGACTTCTCCATATATGTGAAGAAATAGGAGACATGGGTTGAAACTGAGCACATAAGTATATGATGTATCTACAAAAGGAAGAGAGGAATGAAATGTTAATATTGAGGTGGAGGGAGGGACAAGGGGGGTTAGGACCACCATATATAGCATATGACATTTATTATGTGAAGAACCTGAATAACAAGCTAATTACATCTTTAAGACGGTTCTGGGATACAAACAACCTACAAAGTCTAATACTAATTTGTAATCTAACATAAAGATTCCCCATATATATGATTCCCAAGGAAGAATTTAAAAAGAAATAGAAGACATGGATTGAAAATGCTGTATGTATTCCACTGAATACATTCAGATATATACAATTAAGGCATAACTAATACAAAATAAAAAAAAAATCTGTTTTATTTCAACATATACAAATAAATATATATTTTATATATGTACTGAATGTGGAATAGTAATCACACAGGCTTCTTTGAATTAAATGTAATATATTATATATATTACAAAACAGTGTTAGACTAATGGAAAACAGATGATATATAATTAGTAATCCAAATCCTCTAATACTGTATATAGGAGGAATGTTATGCAGATTACTCCATCTTGAAAAAGCTCTGTGTTGAGAGCCAAATGCATCGATTGGGATACTACAATTTCTTCTATGACTTTTAACTTCTTAATATCATCCTCCATGTGCATGAGACCACTAACCATGCACACACAGGTGGCTCAAGAAGGGGCTAGAAATGGCAGCGACAGGCTATTAGAAGTCAGGATCTTTACACACTGAAAAAATAGCAGCTGACTGTAGTCTACATACAGCGTGATGAATTGGGATCCGGCACCAGTGCACCTCCAACAGGTGAGCTGTCTGCTAGCCTTTCCCTGATCAGGCAATTTTTTCAGACTGATGAGTGACAACTAATAAAGCTGCTAACTTGGCAGAGACCAGAACACTATTACTGTTGTGCCCATTCACAGCTAAACCACAAACTAGTTACATTGTTCATATATCATATATTGCTCCAATTTTTATAGCATACACAATGGTTTTGCTGTGAATTAAATAATGTGGCGCACTACAAGGACACTTGTGCCAGAGTTAGCAGGACATACTGCAGGGAGATATACTGTGTGGATTCAACAGTTTTAATACATAAATTATCCTGGAACTAAAAAATTTTCTGGATTTATTGCAGCATAAAAACTGTTATTTTCAGGGAGAACAATTGAGCTCATATACCAAGTATTGCAATTGAGTGGTGGCCACCAAGTATATTACTCACTTCTTGAGATTGCCTACTGGACTGAGAAATCATTTTTTTATTTTCCTATTGGATGATTGTATTTGTTTATCAAAAATACTATTATATGTTATAGATTCTGTTATAGGAGAATTCTATTCCCAGCTCTATCTTGCCACAGTACTCTGGGCCTGATTCAGACCCGCTCGTGAGCGCTGAGCACTCGCAAGCGGGTCGATGTTGCCCAAGTGCGCATGCGCACGACGGAGGCGGCTCCGTCGTGCGCATGTGCGAGACCCGAATAACGATGGCCAAGCCGTCGTTATGGGTCTCGCACCAAAGGGGGGTGCTGTCAATGGTGATTGACAGCACACCCACTTTGTTGGGCGTGCTGGGGGCGTGGCTGCCCAGACAGAGGTGTTCCCATGGGAATGCCTACCATCTGGGGCCGGCCCCCCTGACATCACTAGTGATGTCAGTGGGAGTGCTTTTGGCTCTGATAGAGCCAAAAGCACTCCAGGGCTTGCAGCAGTGAGACCCTACCGCAAGGGTCTCGTCGCAAGCCCAATCATCATTTTGGCCGCTCGCTATAGTTGTGGGTGGTCACCCACAGTTATGCGAGCGGCCAGGAGGCAACTCCAAAAAGTAGGAGGGACGGCCCTAATTCAGAGCGAGCGCTCTGTCTGAGTGTCTGGCTCTGAATCAGGGCCTCTTTGCCAACCCCCTCATTTCACTGCTCAGCTCATTTGATCAGAATGAAGCAGATCACTACTCCCGTTCCCTGGGTTAAGTTACAGCCAGAATCTTATATGTGAATGAATAAAGACTGTGAGCATGTGTTGGAGACTGCTGCCTGAACAACATCTAAGCCATACGTATCATTATATATATATATATATATATATATATATATATATATATATATATACTGTATTTTGTGTGTGTAATCAAATATATATTGATTTGTAGTTAAATGTAAGAGGGTCATGTATGTACTGTGTAATCCTACTTTGATAAATTGCTATTGTACTGAGAACTCTGGATATTTTATGTTATTTCATGTGGTGATAGGACTATTATATTGTGGGGACTAGGATTTATAAAGCAAGGAACAGTATAAGGAATTAAAGGGAATATAAGAATCCCTTAACATTGGTGAGCCAGTCCTACTGTTTTAATTGTAATTTTGTACTAGGGTACAGTGGTGAAACAGGGTTAATCTGTAAGCCAAATATTTGGTAGAAAAGCCAGGAATGGCTAACAAAGTACACAGAAGGAAGTGTTACTAGTGTGTTATTATTGCAAGTCTTTTCTAGAATTTGGACAGATAACAAGCTTTTGCCTGAATACTAGACAAAAAAATACAATTAATTACAGCGAACCTAGAAATATTTAAAAATTCATTGGATACTTGTTTATTTCTTTGTCTTAGCAAATTGAAAATTTATTTCTGCACACAGCAAGTTAAGTATTGGTGACTTAAGGAGGTCATATTTACCATGGTGAGAAATCACAGATCACAGACAGACAATGACTTTTACAAATGAACAGGTAAGTATGATTTTTTAACTATTGAAAATTGTGCAAAAACAGTACATTATACCCTGTAATTCCCAACAAATACACCTCAGCTAAGATGGTACGGAACACACTGCTAGAGCAGGTTTTTACACATGATACTTTATGTATAAATAAGTACAGTGTGCAATAAAAAAAACAAATGTTTGCAGATTCTAGCCAAACTGGTACATGCACTTGAGGATACAATTTAGAGACCAGAACATGCTGCGATGTTGGCTAATAACAAAAAGATAGATGCAAATTCTCATTGCCAGTGCTGTATCGAAAAAGTGAAAAATGTGTATACCCTAGAATCACAATTACAAGAGAAAGATTTGAGCAATATTGATAGAGTAAGGCAAATTTGTATGCTCAAATCTCAATTTTTAGAAAAAGAAAGATATTATGCGGATGTTGATAAAGAGTTAGCAGTACTATATACAGAGATTATTAAATTCAAAGATACAGCAACATCCAATGAAGCTTTAATTGTGGAGTTAAAGAATAATTTAAGCAATAAAACCCAAATGATAACAAATATGCACAAATCTATAAATGATTTATCTAATATGGTGTCTAGAAAACAAGTATTTTCAACTGAAAATAGAGGCAGTGAGATGGGAAGCATGGGAAATACTATGTCCATACTTACCCCTGAGGGTGTAACACCCCCAGTGGGTGACCCCAGGTACCCTGCAACATGTACATTCAATTTCCCATCACCCATTGGGAGTGGATCTAATGTTCATTCATATGTTGATAACCTGTTTTTGGACTCAGCAATGAGTGGCAAATGGTACAGTCTGCTCCTATTCTCCAAACATGCCAGAGTAATGGAATGGATTGCACACTCCCTATAGAAATTATAGCATGGAGAAGATGCAATTCCTGTTAAAAAGTTATAAAAAAATCCCCAAGTACAACCCCAGCATATACCTCTTTACCACTTGTGATATTTTTGAGGGACATTGCAACACATTTAATGTTGCCCCAGCATATCACATGGAGTTGTTTATATTATGGTTACCCACTCACCTTAACCAGAGGTATGCCTCTGGGAAGACTACTGCCAAAAATTGTATATTTCATGATAAAGAAGAGAGACTTTCTGCTTTCATGAAATTGGCAACAGGTGATTGGGAAGTAACCCCAGATATTCTATCTAAATTTAAACTCACCATACATGATTAGCCTTTGTCTCTATGTGGTAGGTTTGAAGCCATGTATAGGATGGTGACAAAAGATCACAGTACGGAAGTCCCACAAGGCATGATATACATGTTTGTGATAAGATTTACAGTACCTACAGTACATTGAAACAGCAATTAGCTTAAGTGTGGCAAAAGAATCAATGCTTGCAGATGCAGCAATGGTTATTGAAGAATACAGGCAAAATTTATTGAAAAACAAAAGATGACTGATAATTAGGGACCATGTTGTGGTAAATGGCAGATCACAAGATGGCCAATGCACAACTTATGGTAATGCATACAAGCAAAAACATCTTAATCCTACAGCTCCACCTCAGGAGAAATGGGGTAAGGTTCATTGCCATGCATGTTTAAAGTATGGACATATACAATGTAATTGTCCACAAGGGGCACACAGAGAATATGTAAACAATCTGGGCAATAATAATGGATTAAAAAAGAAGCCTTTTTATGACAGACTTATGTTAACCCACATGCTCAAACACAGATCCAGACCATAGACCAGATGCAAAAATGCATTGCACTGGTGGGTATGCACAGAGGACAAGTAGAAGAACTGACCCATGTGCAGCCACATACATCTGGACCTCTACAAAAAACAAACAGAAATGCCTAGAGCATGTGAATAACTGCACAGTACAAAAGGCAGCAATAGCAGTTTGCACAATAGATGTCCCTACTGGAGGTCTGGTGCAACTAGATTGATGGTTAAGAGTCCATAAGGATCTGGCTCCAATATGTGATCTCATATTGGATTCCTCAGGGAGACCCCATATAATGTCCAGAATAAAAAAACAAATTATTGAAATTCATGCTTGACACTGGATCAGACATTTCAATAGCCAATGTTGAACATGATTTACATCCAGACAGCCCTCAGTGTGTGGTGATTGGATTTGATCACCAACAAGGGGGGGTGAGAGCCCATAGAATTGATGAAGTCACCAAAAAGGAAGCAATCACCTAAACTAGGGTAAAAATGCAGCAGATGAAGCAGCAAAAATGGCAGCAGTATCTGGGATATTTTAGGATCTGGATGCTGAAACTTTGCCCTCATTCCAGGTGGCAGTACATAGAAATGTCCTTGAAGAAGGACCGGTGTCATTTGAAGAGGAACAAGCAAAAGACTCTGTTCTTATGACTCACAGAATTTTACCACAAAATTCCTGGTCTACCAGACAGGATATACTGTTTCACTCACCAGGAGAAGGATTAGATCCTTTCCCTCCAGTACCCTCACATCTTCAAGTGGAACTGACAAGGTTCAATCATCAGCTCCTTGGACATCTTGGCCGGGATAAACTTTTCTCTCTTTTAAAGAGCAAATCATACTATCAGGAATGTTCTAAACAATAGAAAATCCCATCCAACAGTGTTCGGTGTGTGCCCAAATTAACCCTCGAGCACCAGCTCTTAAACTAGTATTATAGCATGTGCCTCCTGCAGAGGGGCCCTGGTAAACCTCACAAATAGACTTCAAAGGACCACTACCAGCTGGCAGCCAAAATTGTCACTGTGCCTTGGTAGTAGTTGATGTGTTCTCAAAGTGGGTAGAAGCCATTCCTACAGTGAATGACTCAGCAGCCACTACAGCATGGGTTCTATGGGAACAGATTTATCATGCTGGGGTATCCCAAGGATCATACAATATGAACGAGGGACTCATTTTACTGGCAAGGTCATGATAGTGCTTTGTGAACTTCTGGACATAAATCAGCACTTCCATGTTTCTGATCATTGCCAATCGGCAGGGATCATGGAACAAATGAATCGGACCATCAAGGCCCGGTTAGCCAAGGCACTGTTACAGAAGGGCCTTACCCACCAAACTCTTGGGTATTAGGGCTATGGAAGCATCCACCACAGGGACCACTCCACTTGAGCTCATGACAGGTTGTGACAGGTCGCAAAATGCCACTTTATTTCCCTAATGTCAATTGTCAAAACCCATTAAAAATGCTGTCCTGAGAGATATGTTCCTGCAACAGGTGCAAGATAATATCAAGGGACTATTGCCTTTTGCAGCTATGCAGCTGCATAAACCCTATCTACATGATGAGACACCTATGCCCTATGTAGGTGATTTAGTAATGGTTAAAGTTTTCCATAAAGCAGGTCCTTGGGACGCAAACTGGGAAGGGCCATATCAAGTTCTTGAAGTCATGGGTGATTATATGCTAAAAGTACAAAGACCATTGACAACAAAAAAATAATATCAAAGGAGGCTCAAGGTTTTCTGGGTACATATTGATCAGGTGAAAACCACATGTACTGTTTCCACTCAATAGAGTTCACAAAACTTATTGAAAAAACAAACAAACCCAAGGAAACATTTTTTGGGGACTATTTTGTATATAACAATTTGTAAATAAGTTTTTGACAGAAATCTGTATATTTTTTTTTCTCTCCTACAGGCCAATGAAAACATATTGTTTAAAACTGGTCTAATATATAAAATGGTTCCACAGGATGATTAATTGATCGGGTACACTTAGTTTATGTGTTCAGAAATAGATAACAAAAAGTTACATATTGACATATTTGCATTATGTATACTAACATTTCTTTCTATTTTCATAGTACATCATAGAGCAGGCTAAAGTGGATCAAAGAGCCCAAGATGTCTGATTATCCTTGTCAATTAATACACAGATTATTGATAGGAGAAAAATAGGGGGGGGGGTTTATGACTATTTGAATGATGAAAATGTAGGACTTCCCAGATTAGGGATATTTTTGGAGATTTTTTATTAGAAATGTAAAAAAATGAGAAAAGTAAAAGGCATTGTAACATGAATGCCACCTAGTGGAAAAAACAATATAAAGTTCAGTCTGTAACATGTTAATGATATGTGATTATTGAAAACTCCAGGATGGAGTAGACAAAATTATAAATTATCATAGAGGGTGGAGCGGGACAGCTAATGCTCTGAAGAGACTTTCTGTTTTTTGTCCATATAGGGAAACCAAGTAAACAACAGGATATCTAAAGGCTGCATTTGGATCAGATGGAAGAGAAGACATCAGAGTTTGTACGAAAGTTGGAGACATTCAAAAGTACTGATATCTCTCAATATCTTATTTAGATGCTGATGAGGCCCAGCTGTAGATAGACAGATATTTCTCGAAGATAACTGCATGGACTCTAAGATGATTGGCTGGAACACAGATCAGGACTGGGACAAAGACGATCCAAACCAGATATCCAAAGAGGACTACACTCCAGAAGTACCTCCCACCTCATTTGATGAAGATGATGACATCGTAGAAACAGCTATAGACTCGTAGTTTCAAATGTTGATGGACATTAGGAAAGGGCCTTCTGCTTACATAGGAAGAACAGCAACTGCCATCTGGGGAACTTGTTACAGGATAATTCTATTCCCAGCTCTATCTTCCCAAAGTTCTCACTCCCAACTCCTTCCTTCCTGTGCTCAGCCAGCTGAAAAGATCACCTGTTTCACACATACATTTGATCAGAAGAGGTAGATCACTACCGCTGTTTCCTGGGTCAGGTTACAGCCAGAATCTTATATCTGAATGAACAAAGACTGTGAGCACACATGTGTTGGAGACTGCTGCCTGAACAACATCTGAGCCATAAGTATCATTATATATATATATATATATATATATATATACTCATACAGTTTCCGCACACACTTAGTCAATTAGTTTGCTGGGGTGCAACACCAATCCTTGATCCGGGATAACTCCACAAGAACAAAAAATATAATATCTTATAGGGGTGCACTCACCAGACTGATGCAATGATTTTCAAAACAATATTGCTTTATTCCATCATACACATAGATTCCGACGTTTCGGTCCTCATCTGAACCTTTGCCAAGGTACAATAATCATGATACATCATGCCCATAAATTGCCTATAAATACCTAAATTCCCATCCCTCTAATAACAAGTAAAACCTGACATGGACAAATACATATATTAAACATAAGACAAACATGTATAAAAATGACCTGCGCAGATACTATTCTGGTATCCAGGTATTAGACCAACTGCTATCCCTGAACGCGGGAACCAATTCCCCATCAGGTGTCATCTCTGAGGTACAAATCAGCGCTGTAAGCCAGGCAGTCACATGTCCCGGCTACCACACACTGTGACAGACGCGCACATATGACGTCATCACAGATCGCCATATGCACGGCTGTGTCACATGATTCTTACAGTCATACTTCCTGGTATACAATAAAGTAGAGAAAGACTATAAAGAACATAGAGTCTACGGGTGGTTGATAGGTGTTGATAACCCTACGTAGATTCAGGAATTTGCACCAAAGACATGGTCAAAGACAATATGATCAAAGGCCCTGATTCAGAGCCGGACGCTCTGACCAGAGTGCTCACTCTGAATCAGGGCCCACCTCCATTAATATGGAGCGTCCTCCTGGACACTCGTATAGCAGTGGGTCACCACCCACAGCATATACGAGCGTGCAGGATGATGGTCGCGATGGTCTTGACCATCATGACCATCGAAACTGCGAGCAAAAGCCTGCGGTTGGGTTTTTCAAGCGCAAGGCCAGGAGTGATTTTGGCTCTATCAGAGCCAAAATCACTCCCACTGACATCACTCGTGATGTCAGTGGGGCCGGCTTCAGATGGTAGGCATTCCCTTGGGAACGCCTACGTCTGGCAGGCACGCCCCGGCACGCCCACCAAAGGGGGCATGCTGTCAGTCACCATCGACAGCACGCCCCCTTTGATGAGACACTCCGAGCAAAGGAAAGTCCTTCGCTCGTCGGGTCTCGTGCATGTTGGTAGGTGTCAACCTTTTTCTCGTGTTACAACAAGGTCACAAATAGATACGTTACAAACAAACACAGGAGACCCCTTCCGAGAAGGGGCCATACCAAAAAATATCAGAAAACCCCCTAAGAATCCTCGGATAAAATCATAAACATTTCATCCATAACCCTTAGTTCAGAACAAGAAAGAGTACTTTCAAAAGGGTTAACATTCATACCCACTGTTAGATTTGCTAGTTTGAGGTGGAACATCATATAATTATAATACTGCCCGTAAACATAAAGACTCTAAAACAGAAAAACGAGACAATATATTTAAGAAACTAAGTATTTATGATCCTGTTTCCACTAATCCAAACATTAAAACGTTTACACACTTGATGGAACAGTCCGTCAAGCAGTCGATTCAGAAAAATAAGATGACTAGGTATAACCTCACCAGGTTGGAGAGGGAAGCTTCAGGACAACTGAGGGAGAATAAATTGATTACTATAAGACCAGCTGACAAAGGGGGAGCTGTGGTGGTCCAGGACACTTGTTCCTATAATGAGGAGATTCTGAATCAGTTATCTGATATTAACACCTATAGAGCCCTGGATACTGATCCCACTATGTTGTTTAAGAACAGACTAGACACAGTGTTGATGAGTGCCTTGGGTCAGGGGTGGATCTCAGAAATTGTTTGAGATTATTTGTGCACTGAATTCCCTATCTGCCCCATATCATACACATTACCCAAAGTGCATAAGTGTATACAGAGACCTCCGGGATGACCGATCATTTCGGCCCGGGGCTCCCTGCTCCAACCTGTGGCTTGTTTTCTAGATACATTTTTGCAACCTTGTGTAAGTCATATATAGAGCTATATTAAAGATACTGGATATTTTATTAAAGATCTTAAATCCTTGGTTATCGATATAGACACACATCTCTTGGTGACGATGGATGTGTCTTCCTTATATACAGTCATTCCCCATAATGAGGGGATTCAAGCTGTCAAAAAGGTTCTGGAACAATACCACCATGGCTTACCACCAATTTAATTTTTGTTGGAGTTATTGTATTTGACACTTACCTGTAATTATTTTCGATTTGGTGGTCGATGTTACCTTCAAACATCGGGTATGGCTATGGGGAGCAACATCGCCCTAGCATATGCAAATATTTATATGGATGATTATGAGAAACGATATATATACCCAATGTTTGGAGGTAACATTGTGCATTATAGACATTTCATTGACGATGTTTTCCTGCTATGGCGGGGTGATGAGGCATCAGTTGTGGATATGGTGAATAGTCTCAATCAATTGGAGATACCAATTCGTTTAACCATGCAATGTAATAGGCACCAGATTGATTTTCTAGATGTGACTGTGTTTGCGACAAATTCAGGGTATGGACATCGATTGTTCAGGAAAATCACAGATCGGAACACACTTCTTGATTATAATAGTTATCATCCTAAACCTCAAAAAGAGAGTCTTCCGATTTCACAATTTGTTAGGGTCATGCGGAATAAATCCGATAAAGAGACTATGGAGTTTCAACTTGCGGAAATGCAACAGCGATTCTTGGAGAGAGGACACCATCCAGAAATTGTCAAGAGATGTCTTGTTAGAGCACATCATCTTTTTTTGCAAAAAAGATCATCTATAAGTAAGGAAGATTCAGAGAACTTTGTGTTTCTCACCACTTTTGACACAGGAAGTTATGCCACAAGCTCGGCGATTAAAAAATACTGGGAGGTGGTGAAATCGGATCCATCACTGGTGAAAGCCTTGCCTAAGAAACCACTAATTGCCTATCATAGGGGGTCAAACCTGAGAGATATCCTGATGCGCCCAAATATGTAAATGAAGAACACTGATGAAGGGTGGCTATCTACATCTAAAACAGGGTGCTTTAGGTGCTTAAATTGCACCACCTGTCGAAGCATGAACATTGGGACCTATTTCTCACATCCACATAATGGACAAAAAAATTTAAATCAGACGCCGTCTATCTTGTATGTCTGATTTTGTGATCTATTTACTTATATGCCCGTGTTCATTAATGTATGTAGGCAAAACCATTAGACTATTCCGTGAACGCATTGCCAACCATCGTTCATCAATAGGGTTGGCTTTAAACACGGGCAATTCGGATAAACCAGTGGCTCGTCACTTTTCACTTTATAAGCACCAATTGGCTTCCCTTGGTTCCCTTGGTTATCGATAGGATTCCGCCCTTACAGAGAGGGGGTGATAGGGCCAAAATCCTCTTGAGAAGAGAAGCAATGTGAATTGAAAAACTAGACACGATTTGGCCCAGAGGACTTAATGAATCAATACATTATAATATCTTTCTATAAGGGGTGCACTCTGAATGTCTTCTCAAGATTTATTGTTGCATAGAGAGAGAAAATGTCTCTTTATTTTTTATTTTTTTATATATTTTTTCTTTTTTTCTTTTTTGGATCTGTGATACAATGAACCATCGATGTTGATAATCACAAGAGCGATAGTAGATATAGAATATTTGTCTTTCCACATCAATATTTATATATGATAGTATACGCATTGATGTGGTCTACATTGACCCATTGTCTGAAATTATATTGATGTTATTGATATATTATGTCAGGCCTGCATAGAATATATTGGCTAATTACTAGTGCTGTTTATACAGGGTCATGTGCGCCCCATGTGACTGTATTAGAGTTGCTTGGCAACCTGGTGTTGCATACCAGGAAGTATGGCTGTAAGAATCATGTGACACAGCTGTGCATATGGCGATATGTGATGACATATGTGCGCATCTGTCACAGTGTGTCGTAGCAGGAACATGTGACTGCCTGGCTTACAGCGCTGATTTGTACTTCAGAGATGACACCTGACGGGGAATTGGTTCCCGTGTTCAGGGATAGCAGTTGGTCTAATACCTGGATACCGGAATAGTATCTGCGCAGGTCATTTTTATACATGTTTGTCTTATGTTTAATATATGTATTTTTCCATGTCAGGTTTTACTTGTTATTAGAGGGATGGGAATTTAGGTAATTATAGGCATGATGTATCATGGTTATTGTACCTTGACAAAGGTCCGAATGAGGACCGAAACGTCGGAATCTATGTGTATGATGGAATAAAACAATCTTGTTTTGAAAATCATTGCATCAGTCTGGTGATTGCACCCCTATAAACTGTGGTTTTCTCTATATATTCACAAAGGTCAAATAAGGCATCAAATGATGAAGGAACATATTTCTTGCCTCAACACAGACCCAATATTCCCAAAAGACACTATTAGCCACCAATTAAGAGAAATTAGACATTTATATCACTTCAAAAAGGATATTCGGAGCCACAACAAAGTAAGTGGCCTCATAGTGAACAAAATCACAGTGTAAGATTCTCAAAATATGGAAATAAACAAAACATATTAAAGGAAACTGTGATGAGTGATTTGGGACATTAATTGAAATATATATTTGAAAAATAATATCAAGTAAAAGGAAGAATGTAACTAAAATAGAAAAAGAAGCAATTAAAACATTATAACAATATGATCGAGTAAATATTAATACCAGCAGTTAAAGGGGGGTCTGTCAATATAATGAATAAAGTGATAATTGTACATAAAAGAAATTGAGGAGTGACCCAACTGAAAATATTATTAAAAAATTAAATAAACTAACGAACAAATCATTGGAGAAATGGTTTTTAATAGAAAATGAAAGTGTTTTTATATATCCCTAACCCCACAGTTCCCATTATGTATGTCCTACCTAAAGTGCATTAGCAACCAACTAAGCATCCAGGTAGGCCTATTATTTTAAGGACAAGCAGTGTCACATTGAACCTATCAGTAGTGGTAGACCATTATTTACATCCTCTTGTAATCCAAAATGATTCATATCTTAAATATACTGTGGATACTCTAAGAAAATTAGAAAATATAGAATGGGATAAAAATTGTATACTAGTGAGTGCAGAAGTAAATACAGTATATACAATAATTGATTGGGATAAAGGCAGTGAAACAGTGTCCTTTTTTTAAAAAAAAAAGTGAGTACTCTTAGGATTTAAAAGATTTCATAATAGAATCTATATCCTTAATTTTAAAGAATAACTATTTTTAGTTTAATGAGAATTTTATTTGCATATTTTAGGAACCACTATGGGCAGCAGGTTTGCCTATTGCTATGCTAATCTATTTATGGTCTACTGGGAACATCTTCTTATTAACCCATTAAAGCAAGCATGGGCAAACCTTGTGCACTGGTTTCATTTTATAGATGATCTATTTTTTATTTAGAAAGGGGATGCACATATTTTAGAATCATTCTGTTAAAATCTGAAAATTAATGGTTTTAATATTCATTTTACATTTAATATTAGTCAGATTTCTTTGTCATATTTAAATTTAACCATATGTATTAAAGAAAACAAACTATATACAAGGACTATATACAATGACTTTTAGAAAATAAACCTATTCTAATTCATACATAGATGTTACAAGTGAACATCTTAGTAGATGGTTAGACAACATTCAATTGGGACAGCACAAATGTCTGAAAAGAAACTGTACTGAGAATAATATATTGGAAGAAAAACTCAAGATATTAGAATCTTGCTTCAGTGCTAAAGTTTATCCTAAAGTTGTTTTGGATAAAGCAAAAGAAAAATAACATAAGATAGATAGAGATCAGTTACTCAAAGAAAAGGACAAACAAACAAATAATGATTCAAGATTTAAATGGGATTTTATTACCAGGTACGGTTCATATTACAGACATTAAGAGAAGAGTATATAGAAAAACTGGAGAGTTCTAAAAGAAGACCCAGTTTTAGGTCAACACTTACCAAATAAACCTGTATTCATTTACAAAAAGGCCCAAAACTTGAAAAATCACTTAGTAAAGAGTGCATTCATAGAAATTAAGCCAAAAAGTGACCGCATAAATGGTTTTCACAGGTGTAATTCATGTCTAATGTGTAGATCAATTAATAATGATAACAATTAAAGAAAAACCAACCATTTCCATATAGGAACACATCTAAAAAAATACAAGATTAACAGTTTGAATAGCTGTTCACTTAGCACTTTAAATGTCTTGTGTTTTATAGATAACAGCACTTTAATATTATTCTATGTATTTTAAATTGATGTTTTATTCCCCCCTTTTAAATGATTTGTTTAACATTTCTTTTCTGCCATCCCTTTTTTAACTTTTGTATTATTATTTTATCTTCTATATCCATATAAACTTGGGACTAAGTTGGAATTACAACCTAATCTCCACCTTTCTTTAGGTAGTGTTGGACTGCGCAAGAATATAAAGTATGGTGCTAGAAATGAGGAAGGCAGAGTCACCTGCATGCACTATAAACCACTCCCACTGTGTCCCATCAAGAAAGAACAATATGGAACACAAATGCAGTGTTGCTTGCGGAACTTCCGGTTTTGGAGAGAAGACACGATATGTCACTTCTGGTTCTGGGTTTTGGAATGCAAATGCAAATTCTGGTGAGACCACTTCCGATCTGGTGGTGAGGAACAGATGGCGAGATTGGTAGAGCAGCATTTGAGGTCTCCATTTCCTGTCTAAGGCCAATAAATATCAGTAATGTTTGACACGTGGTGTCCATGCTTGAAGAAGGAGTTCCATATCCGAAATGCATTGTGTCGGATACCATGATTGGACTCAGTTGACTGAATTGAATCTAATAAGTACTCATCTTTTACCAGGAAAGCCATGTGGTGTGAAGCTGACTCACCTGTAATCTGGATTTAAGGCAATTTAAACCACCAGTTGCTCAAACTACTGGCCAAATATGGTATGAGCCATCTGATTTAGTTGTCCACATTTCATATGTTTTATTATTAATGTATTTTTCGTATTGGTGCTTTTTACCAACTGTGTGTCACAGTAATATTTTAAAGTCCATTTCTCTTAATAACTGTTCTGGATTTATTATCTTAACATGGTGTGTCTTTATTTAAGGGTAAAAAAGTACACATGTACTTATAACAGAGTGCATCTTATTGCTTACCAATTTCTTCTTATTAATAATTTTTCAATTAATCTGGTGTTACACTTATTTAGGTAAGAATAAAAAACAGCATATGTTTCCTGACTGCACAATTACTTCTTCTACCAATTTTGTTTGAAAAATCAAACATATGCCAAGATGTTTATAAAAGTATTACTGCACATTTGTTGTATAAAAATGGGGGTAAAACAACTGTACCACAATAGCATAGATGTTGAAGTTTCACTGGAATAGATGGAACCTGGGCAACATCAATTTGTGATTGTGGTAAAGAAGTTTAATGTTTCCCCATATTAAAAATAGCATCTAATCAAAGTGTTTCAATGCTTATGTAGTGTCTTTGTCAGAAAATAACAACTCTTAACATTGTGTTGAGACTGACACCATTTTGTTTCATAGCAATAAAGTTGCTGAAAGCTGACATCCCATCTATGCTATTGTGGTATTGTTGTTTATACCCCCAATTGTTATATATTAATAAATGTGCAGTTATACTTTTAACTACATCATATGCATACAAACATATGCATACATTTTGTAGGGCATTACCCCCTATCAGAGACCATCTATGACAGTGGAATCAATATATTAAAGAAACCTTTATGGGCATGCCACCAATATTTGTCAAGTAAGCTTTCATGTAAGAAATTCCACAATATCATCATTTGATAAAGTGTGGGGTGTCTTCAACAGAACTTGGGAAGTCTACCTGAGGAGAGGATCTAAACCTACACCCTTCTCTTTGAAAGATTCATACATGGAACTGTCTTGTTTACTAACGATATTATACTATTGTGTTTTTTTTAATTTTATGAGTATCATCTCTGGAACGAAGATGAAAAATGTCATTATATAACAAGATTAGGATTCATTCTTCTGGGACAATCTATAGCGCAATATGAGGCTGTCTTTTTTGTTTTCTATGTATTTCTTATTGAGAATCCAGTAGAGTGCTGTTAACATCTGTGTCCCAGTAATTTCAAGAGGGTCACTGAATTGTGTCATTTAGTTAAACTTTCACTGGGGTTTTTACACATGAAGGGTATATTAGTCCACTGTAATACAGTAAAACATCAGCAACTATGATCCTATGAAACTATAATTTATAATGGGTGCAGGGTATATGATGCACATGGGCCCCTGGGCTCTGGGGGGCCCACACTGCACACCCTGCACCCATATTATACTTCTCCAGAATCCCACATTGGCGCTGGTGTCTGCACTGTAAAAACATCTGGAAAATAGCGCTGCCATTTTCCATTGTTTGCCCATGCGCAGTACAGGAAAAATGGTCACCGTAGCCATTTTCCTTGTGCATGCACTATAGACTCTGGGAACACCCTAGTGTCCAGAGTCTATAAGTGTGGTGGTGGCCGTACAACACTCAGTGCATTCCTGGCCACCGGATGGAGAGGAGGGGGCCATTGTTCAGTCTCCATCATGACCCCCCTCCTCTCTAGAAATTCCCCAGAGTTTTAACTATTTTAATGATTAGAAGAATAAAAAGAAGTTATTTGTAATATTTTCTTTCATTTTTTCTTTTAATTTTTATAGTAAAAACTGTTGTGTATTTGTAAGTATGACAGGAAAAGCTCTGCCTCACCTGACCACACATCGCTGACATTTTATTGGTCACGTGGATTATCTCACATCTAAAGTAAAAATCTTCCTTAATCATACACATCTAAAGGTAGATTTGGACCAACAGTGACAACCACTTCACAAGTGTGCCCCTTTAAGGTGAGGCTCACTTTGCACCTGGGATAAGTTTTCTGTGGATCCATGAATGCAGAGTACTTCAACTAACCCTGGCACCTTTTCCACTGGCCTGGGCAGGACAGCCTCTGAGATCAGGGTTAGCTTACTCCCTGAGTCTATAAAAGCTGGGAGTTCTTGGTCATTCAGTAACACAGTTTCCCACATTAATGGTGGTCTTAAATCCAGGGGACCATCAAGCCAAAATCGGGCACCCATACTTGCAACCCAACACTCCATAGTCTCTTTTTTTTGGGACAGTCCTGCCTTACATGACCTGGCTCTTCACACTCATAGCAAATTACCCTGGTGTCTCCGGTAGTGTTTCCTTGAGGAGGAGTGACAGATGGGGTCACAGGCCAATAGCGTGCCATCTTAATGGGTCTCCCATTCCCTGGTTTCTTTTCTAGTATTTTTGTCATATTTCCTGTGGTTTCTTACTGCTCCAATACTGTAATTAATTCCACTAAATTCTGAGGATCAGTACGTATGACCCAGCACCAGCACTTCATATACTGCCCTAGTGTTCTTATACACAGATCAACAACTACTGTCTCTACAATCTAAGTGGCAGTGCAGTCTCCTGGCTGGAGCCAACTCTGTCCCTGTCTGGCGAGTTCTGCAACCTGTTTCCAAATAGGGACCTCGGGTTGTAGGGCCCATTCATGGAAGCACTGCGCTTTCCCAGAAGGAGTGAGACCTGACCTGGCTAGAATGGTACTTTTGACTAGGTCATATTTCTTAGCATTAGCAGAGGACAAATCAGCATAGGCATTTTGAGCCTCACCAGTTAGATAAGGGACAAGTCTATCTGTCCACGTGTCTGCTGGTCACTTTAAGCACTGTTCCACCCTTTCAAATATCAGCAAATATGCCTCTGGATCATCTGAAGCAGACATTTTCTTTAGATGCCCTGTAGTAGCTGTTGTGCCTATTGATTGGGTCACTAATTATAACATTTGCTCATCTGTCTTTTGATGGAAGGTTAGCAAATTTACTATAGTATGAAAGACCTTCACTATTTTTACAATGGAAGATATATACACAAGCCTAGGTGCTTTTAGAAAAGTGAGTATATACAAATAAATAAATCTCTTTCTTTTAGCAAAGCAACTGTTCAACACAGAAAAAGAAACCACTGTTTTTTTTTAGCAGTGCATCTGTTAAACAGAACACAGGAAAAATACAGTTTTTTTCTCTGCAGTAATTGAACCTCAGTATGTGTGCTTTGTTCCTTCCAATCAACAGGTGAACTTAATTAAACAGCATGAACACGGGGGCGTGGCTTGGATGTGGATCCGGGAAGACGTGCTCTTGATAGCGCTCCCGGCGATCAAGCACAAAAGAGAGGCTCACGGGTGCACCAGTGACTGGTGAGCGGCTACTATACGAAGCGGCAGTCCTCCGGAGTCTGCCGCATAAGTCTAAGCCGTTTCGTGGCATACTCGTCTCCGGTCCTTGTTCGAGCCTATCACTGAAGCTGAGACCGCGGCCTCGATTTCAGGCCAGCACGATTGCGACGGAAACCGGAAGTGAGGAGACGCCGAAATATAGACTGCTCTCTGCTTGCGGCACTACATAATCGGGCTGCTAAGGTGGGCACAGTAGTACTGGTAAAAGATCAAAGGGGTCCCAGATTATTATATTTGAGGATACACTACTGTGGTGTAATACACAAAGCTAGTAGTGAAGCAGGCCATATTGGATAACATTCAGGCCTTGAATGTTAGACTGACAGGAGGGGTCTTCCTGGATACATATAGAGATCCACAGAGCTAATATCACCCTGCTTTTCCCCCACAACCACTGGATGAGACATCAATAATAAGTGGCACTGCTGGACAGGTCATACTCATTCTCCATGATTATCCCACATTCCAGGTGGTATTGAATTTACACTCCATACTCTCATTATAATTATGAAGTAGAGAATATTACCAAGACTATAAAGCCTTATAATATATATATTTTCTATGGAAAAATATTTTTCTGCACCAGCCATGCTGAAGCCACAACAGCAGAGACAGGAAAAACGTCGAGCTGAAACGGTAATGTCTCCAGGAAAGGATAAAGATCCTGCATCACCTGCAGCTAAGAAAGTAATATTACCTCAAGACACTCATTCTTCTAAACAGAATCGTAGTGTGTCAGATGCTCCCATTACTTATAACGATGTGGTGGAAGCCATTAAAACAACAATGGGTCCACTCTTGTCGCAAGCTGTTTCAGATATCACGTCACAGTTGAAAGAGTTAACACATAGAGTTACTGTAACAGAACAAAGGATGGGAGAAGTCTTTCAGGATGTCTCACAACTAAAGCACACAGTGAAGAAATTAGAGCAAGACAACTACCATTTATGGCACAAACTAGATGACCTAGAAAATAATACTAGACTTGTTGGACTCCCAGAATCAATTAAAGGCCCAGCATTGGCTCATTTTGTTTGTAATACCTTTCCCAAATTACTCGAAATTGAAGAAGAATGTAGTGACTTAGTGGTGGAGAGAGTTCATCGTCTGGGCCAAGGTCCCAATTCATCTAACATGCGTCCAAGAGTTGTCCTTTTTAGATGTCTTAATTACCTACATAAACAGGCATTTTGGTCGGCCTCAAAGAAAAGAACCATGCCAATTCTTTGGGAAAGTACGAAGCTCTATCTCTTTCAAGACTATTCTGTAGAATCATCTAGAGCAAGGAAAGCGTTTTCCCCTGTCTGTTCACAACTAGCTGCAGATAAACGCAAATTTGCCCTTATTTACCCAGCCAGACTTCGACTTTTTGAAGGTTCAACGTATAAGGACTTTACCAATCCTTCAGATGCTATGGCTTACATCCGTGAGGAACAAGAAGCTTCATCTCGGGATATTTCTGATACTATTGTTACACCAACATGATCTAATTTTAACTAAATTGGCCAAACTTATAAAAAGTGGACAACGTTTCGACTGATACCATTTCTATCGGTTCAATAGCGGTTGATGTCCTAAAAAATAGTCTGCATAATTATTTCATCATTGGATAAGTATATTTTGATTAATAATTGATCTTTATCCTTACGTGATTTTTAAAAGATTTTCCACTAGATTATAGAAATATTATCTTTGCATTTTTTGTTTTTCTATTTACCTTAGTGATAAGGACATTATAATACTAGCTCTCTTGATTAATAATTTTTAGAGGGTTATGACAAGGGGCTCTGTAGACCATTATTGTCTAAATATGTTTCTTGGTTTATTGAAGCAAATATTGTTTTGCCTAATAATCTTTGGGCTAGAGTTCATTGATATAATATCAAAATGGAGTATGATATGCTTTGACTTCCCCCTGTCTTTGTCTGTTTGTTCTTCTTCCCCTGTGGTTTTTCCTCCCCCATTACTTTATATCATTTTAAGAGGAATGGAAATGTATGACTTCAGGTATATAAGATTTATTCTTATAATTATTATAACCTTCTATGAGTCACTATGGCGCTTAAGATTGGCACGTGGAATGTAGGAGGAATAAATTCTCCTGTGAAGAGACGTAAAATTCTCATGTATCTCTCTAAACAACAAATAGATATTGTATGTCTTCAGGAAACTCACTTGACGGCAGAAGAGACAACTAAATTACAAATGCTTCAGTGGAAATTATTAGCAGCTGCTCCCTTTAATTCTAAATCGTGAGGGGTTGTTATTCTGGCCAAAAGATCCATTCCTTTATCTGTTATCTCTATGGACACTGATCCAGACGGTCGCTATGTCATAATTAAAATATGTATCCATAAGACTAACTATGTGCTTTGTAATATATATGCTCCAAACATATATAAAAAATCCTTTTTTCAGTTATTGTTAACTAAACTATTGGTATATGATTCTGACTCAATGATAGTATGTGGTGATTTCAACCTAATTTCATCCCCATATTTAGACAGATCCCAGAAAACCTCTTCTACAATATCTTTACCTAAGTTAGGAGTCCCAACTATAGCATCTAGACTTCAATTAGTAGATGTTTGGAGGGCTATTAATCCTATTGAAAAAGATTATACGTGTCTCTCTTCAGCTCATCATACTTTTTCACGAATAGACTACATTTTGGCATCTCACTCACTTTTTCCACAAGTTTTAAAGGCAAATATTGAGTCTACAGTTTTATCTGACCATGCGTTGGTCTGGATGATTATTCAGACAACTCTAGAAAGAGGTCCATATCGACATTGGAAATTTCCAGCATCCCTTTCGCAGTCTATTTCTTTCCGTAATAAATTGGAAACAGGGTGGATGGATTATAAACACACTAATATATCTCATGCCGAGTCTAATCCGTCATTATTTTGGCAAACAGCTAAATCAGTCCTTCGTGGCAATATTATTTCATATGTTTCGGCGGAGAACAAGAGATTAGCTGTTGCATATTCAGATATTCAAAATAGACTCACTAATGCGTTTCAATTATTTAAAACAAACCCGACTCCCTCATCAAAAGTGGCATATAATGAAGCTAAAATTCATTTCGATGAATACATGAAAAATAAAGGAGACAGACATCTATTTTTGATTAATTACAAATTTCATAAATTTGGCAACAAAACTGGGAAATTGTTATCTAATTTGTTGCAAGGAACCAGGAAACCAATGGTTGTTAACCCATTACAAAATGACGATGGCTCTTTGACCACCTCAAGTAGCCAAATTATAGAGGTTATGAGATCATTCTATGCCAAACTTTACTCACTTAATGTTACTTCCACTGAATCTAAAAATATTGCTTCTTCTTGGTGGGATAGTCTCTCATTCCCTCAGATACAAACAGACTTAGCAAATTCTGTAACAGATCCTATAACACTTGAGGAGGTCACAGGGGTTGTGCAGCAGCTGAAGTCTTCTAAAGCCCCCGGACCAGACGGCTTATCGTCAGAATTTTATTAAATCCTTTTACCAAGGATTGGAGACACATTGGTCTCAATTTATAATCATATAATCAACACTAAAACAGTTCCACTTTACTTTAAATCTGCAATAATTAAAGTTTTACCTAAAACTGGTAAAGATTTATCACTCCCAGGTTCTTACAGACCGATATCTTTACTTAATATCGACTATAAGATATTGACAAAAATTTATGCGGAAAGATTGAAACAAATCCTTCCACAAATCATACATACGGATCAATCCGGATTTATTATGGGTCGCCATTCTGTAGTAAATTTTAGAAGACTGTTAGCTGCAATTCAGCATCTTTGACTTTCTCAATGTTCCAATCCCCATATGATAGTTTCCTTTGACGCCGAAAAGGCATTTGACCTTGTGATTTGGGAACATCTTTATTCAACATTAATTAAATTTGGTTTCCCTTTATCTTTTGTTGATGTTTTAAAAACATTATATACGAACCCACTCTCACAGGTCTCTTGCAATGGATATATTTCTTCACCATTTGAGATATACAGAGGAACACGGCAGGGATGTCCTCTATCTCCACTCTTATTTGCCATGGCAATTGAACCCTTGGCTATAGCATTAAGAGTATCCCCGCATGTAGAAGGTATTTCAATTGGTGACGTCACTTTGAAAATTGCGCTTTTTGCTGACGATATGCTGCTGTTCATTTCCAATCCCCAGGAATCATTCCCAGCAGTGATGGATCTCATATCCTCTTTTGGATTGATTTCGGGGTATAAAGTTAACTTAGATAAATCTGAGGTAGTGCCTATATGTGGATCAAAGACTTACTTTAATTCTTTACCATTTATACCATTATTTTCTGGTGTTTCAAACACACTTAAATATTTAGGTGTTCACATTACTTCAGATTTATCACACTTATATGAGGCCAATTATATACCAATGATAGCTAAAATAAAATCATTGCTAGATAATTGGAAATCCTTACCCCTTTCATTATTGGGGAGAATAGCAGTAATAAAATCTATTATTTTTCCAAAAATTTTCTACTTGATGCAAATGCTTCCAATTGGTTTGTCCTTAAAAGACATTAAAATTCTTAACAAAAATCTCTTACATTTTCTATGGCAAGGAAAACGCCCTCGTATAGCACAGACTAGGTTAACTAATACTCGATCTAAAGGAGGTTTTGGTCTCCCAGATCTAAAGAGTTACTCGTTATCTATATTTTTCCGTTATATTAATGATTGGATATCAGACAAAGAAGAGTATACAGATAGACGATTGGATTGGGCATTATTCTCACCATACTCCCCTAGTGCATTATTACATTCCAAAATTAAAGATATTCCTCCTTTTATTTTACAAAATATTATCTTTAAAGATACTTATTATGCGTGGATTTCTATTAACAAAAAGTTACGAAGTAATTATTTATATTCTCCGTACATTCCCTTATGGGGTAACCCAGCCTTTCCTCCCTCTTTGACTAACAGCAATTATCTTAGATGGAGAGAGAAAGGCCTATCAAGTATCACCAAAGTTTTTGATCCAGGTGGCTCCTTATTGTCTTTCGCTGATTTACAACAGAAGTATCATTTGCCAAAACAACATTTTTACATGTATTTGCAAACAAGACACTACATATCTACTGCTCCTTTAGTTTCCGATAATGACATTGAATCTACCACTCTTAGATCACTTTTAAAACTATTAGTTAATGTCCCATACAAAATCAACATGTTATATGCACATTTGGTTAATAATTTCTCTGCTGCTCACTGGATATCATTACATAATATATGGAAGAAAGATGTGATAGCCATACCTGACCTTTCTGATTTAACAATGCACCTAGAATCAACTTTAAGAAAATTGCAATCATCATACTTGCAAGAAGTACACTTGCGGACGATTCACAGGGCATATATTTCTCCAGCACAGCGTAAATACATGGTTGAGTCTGAAACGGGCGTTTGTCCCAAATGTCACATGACAGATGCTACATTTATCCATTGCATGTGGGAATGTGGAAAGGTACGGAAATTTTGGTACAAAGTTGTCCAAATGATTAATAACATATTTACATTAAATTTATCACCTAACCCATTAGCATGTCTGTGTGCTAATTTCCAACATTGGGATTTAGGGACACATAAAATGGCAAAACTCTCATTAATTATTAATATAGTTACGGTAGCAAAAAAAGTAATTTTAGTACATTGGATTAATAGATCGTCTCCTTCTTTGATGGAAGTCAAATATAAATTACTACAATTAGTATATTATGACAGAAGGTCAACTTTACCTGACATAAATAAAGGAGTGAAAAAGTTTTATGATAAATGGGAACCTTATATTATAACATTGAATAAATCCACTCAAGACCACATTTTTCAGTTATTTGAAAATACGGATTGGATACTACTTCAACGTTTATCTTCTTCATAGAGACCAAAATAGAAATGATATGGGTTTATAGTTCATATCCATTTCCCATTGCTATTTTGGCTATTGTTAGACTCTAATTATAGTTAACTTGATAATGACAATGTCGTCTAAATTATTTTGGCACATTTCTTTAACTCCTCTTTCCCTCCCTCCTCTTTTTCTTTTTCTTTTTCTTTCCTTCCCTGCTTTTCCTGACTTTCCTTATGTGTTATCCGTCCCTTGTCAGTATTTGTTAGTGCTTTTTCTCACTTAATTCAGATAATTACTGAGAATTGTTCTATATAAATAAAGCACTTTAGAAAATATTATAGATTGCCTGTCCTGAGATGCAGACAAAGTTATTCTCAAGTCTTAGTTAAACTATAATTATACTTTACTGCTATCTCATTTATGTGTCATTCTGCTAGTAATATAAACTTTATCCTTTATATAATATGGAATAATATATTGGTACCTGTATTTTCCACATATATCTGTATTTGTGTACCGGTGTATTTATACAGTTTGTATGCATGTGAGTATATGTGAGTGCATATATGTATACAATTTTTGGATGTTATATTGGTAAAAATCAATAAAAAATTACTTAAAAAAAAAAAAAAACAGCATGAACACTGGCTGCTGAACATACAGTACTAATAAGCATTTTGATATTTCTTAAGCACCATAGTAAAAAAAATTAAAGTAACTTTTCTTTTTACACACACAAAACAGCTGTTCCTACAGTGCACAGAAAGTTACACAATGTCCTTAATAAAAATTACCACCTTTTCTGGGGTTAATAACAGGCATCAATAGCGTGACGCCTGTCATTTTACCTGCACCTGAATCCTGACATCCAGCATACCGATTGAAGGTAAGCGTGGACAGCCGTGGGCGTAGGGTTAGGTTAGGGGCTCCCGGGGGGAACTTAGTGTTAGGCACCTCCCTGGAGGGTTATGGTTAGGCTAGGGGAAGGTGAAGTTAGGGTTTGGCACCCCCCCGGGAGACTTAGATTTAGGCTGTGGGGATGGGAGAGGTTAGGTATAGGTACTTAGAGGGGGGTTAGGGTTAGGGACTGGGGAGGGAGGTTAGGGTTAGGCACTCCTAAAGGAGGGTTAGGGGGGGTTAGGTTAGGTATTACTTACCTTTACACCTGTCAGTATCTTCACTGGTGCCGGTCTTTCGGTGTCAGGATTTGAACTGCCGGACATGGGTATGGCGGTATTTCATACCGATCCTGTTTTGACTTAGGGCAGTATTAAATAAAAATTGATAATATCACCGTTGACAAGGTCAAATGATTATTGTCTGATAATCGGCCAAATATCAACTGATAGTATCATACCTGTGATAATTTTGCACACTTATAGTGAGAAACAGGAGAAAAGTATTCTCCATCTCAGACCTAGAGAAAAATAATGCAAAATCCCTATTTTTGCCTAAAAATGTGGGCATTTCTTTTAGAAACCTTTGGACAACACGCTAATGATAAATTACCACAACATTTTTTTGTAAGTTGCGCACTTTATCAAAAAATTACAGCACAAATTTTTGGCAAAAAAAATAATAATAATTGAAAATGGGTTCAAAGTATTGGGTCTGGTTTTTCGAGGAGCCGTATGGAGGTGACAAGTCTTTTAGACATCGCACATGGCCGCAGCAGGCATATTTTAATGGTTTTTAAAAAAACAAGGTCTGAGATGGAGAAAACTGCGATAATTTATCCCGAGTGCAATAAAATCGTCCGATTTAATCGCCACTAAATGAATACTGCCCATAGTAGAAAACAATGGATTGGACATGCACTAGTTTGTAACAAATCAAAAATGGTTGAGGAAATGCAGAAAACAACTGCTGTTTTTGTATGAGATACGACCATACCAGACTGGGCTTTTCCTGACATGGTCATATCTAAAACAACTAGTCAGAAATGAACACTGGACGGTTGTGGGAAGCTGATATTCCCACAGCTGCCAACATAAGAGGGAACTGCTGGTCATCTGCACCCATAGCTGCCCCTCCAGTGTATCCTGATCACTGCTGGCCACAGTGATCGGGCATCCAGTGGCACCACCCTCCCCATGCAGCTCTAGGCTCCAGTGTATTCCAATCACTGTGTCCAGCAGTGATCAGGAAGCTTGCATGACCTTCCCAACTGGCAACCACTTTATCTTCTCCTGGCATGGCTGAGTTCCCTTTCCCAGGCACTGTAGTGTCCCTGGGCTGGCCCACTCTTCTACAGCACTCCTGTCCCCGAGCCAGTCCACCCTCCACCCCCACCTACCTGTTCAGTGGTGGCAGCTGCTACAGTGTACTCACCTTTTCCTCCCATCCCAACAGCAGCTGCTGGGTGTCCATCTCCTCCCAGCCTGGAGGATGCTGCTAATGTGTGCCCTCCTTCTCCAGACTCCCCACACTGGAGCACCCTCAACCCCCTTCTCCTAGCACTCCAGGGCCACCAGGCTGGCCTATTTTTCTACAGCACTTCTGTCCCCTAGCTAGCCCACCCTCCACCCCTTCCTCCCAGTGTGGCAGTGGCAGCTGCTTCAGTGTACTCACCTTCTCCTCCTGTTGAGAGCTGCTGGGTGTCCATCAGCAGCAGCTGCTTTGTGTGCCTCTCCTCCCGGCTGGGCAGCTGCTGCTGGTGAGTGCTGGTGCCCTCCTTCTCCTTCCAGCATGGCGGCTGCTGCAGATGTGTGCCAGTGCCCTCCTTCTCTTTCTGGCCCAGCTGCTGCTGCTTTGTATCCAGCAATAGCAGCTTCTTTTCGGCGCAGCTTTCAGTGAGTGTGTCCACCTCAGAACAATAATCTGGAAGTGTGTGTGTCTATATTATAAGGGCACAGTTGTGCCCTTATATTACGGCTGCATCTAAAAAAATGGATTTCTCCATAGAGAATTCTGAAGGGTGTTTAAGGGGCTACACCTCAAAAGCTATATGAGGTACAGATCTGAAATTTGGCAAGGCCGGGTAGAACTATCATAGAGGGCTGCATGCCAAATTTCAGGGCAAAAACATTAAAATGATTATTTGGGAGTAATCTAAAGCTCCAACTATCACATTTTTCGGTCATTCTCAATTAGGAACCCTTTTCTGCTGTAGTCTATGGTTTTTTTTGTAAAGGTAAAACTCAGGGTAGGGGTGGAATTTAGACTTGGGGTTTGTTTTATTAAGTTGCTATTATGCCAGGGTATGTGCTTTTGGGGTGCAAGTAAATTAGAAAGTTACAGTTTTTAAACTATTACCTCAAGAATGCGCCATTATAAAGATAGGACTTTTCAACTTGTTGCGCAGCCTCAGTAGGAGCCTCCAGCAGGTGTAGTCATAGTGGCTTCACTTGGGTAAAGCAAGATAGTTGCTGTTTGTGGACGATAGTGGGCACAGGAAAAAAAAATGGTAGCAGCGGTGGGGACACGGATGCGGTGGTGGGGACATCAGCAGTGGCAGAAACATCAGCAGTGGTGGTGTCGGCATTGGGTCGCAGGTGACGGCGGCAGTGTGAGGGGCTTGGGTGTCATCAGTGGTGGTGGATGGTCTGGCAGTGCTGCGGGTGTTGGTGTTGGGCCTGGATTCGAGAGAATCCAGTCCTAGCCAGCCATTCTGACGAACATGGTAGCGGCACCCATTTTACAAATGGCACCTCAGTGCCATTTTTGAAATTCAGTGATGGCCGCCATAAGCCAATCATGGCTTGCAGCAGACATCTTTGAATTAAAAAATGGCGCTGAAGTGCCATTTTTGAAATGGGCGCAGCTGACGTACTCAGCAGAAAGGCTGGCAGGGACTGGATCCTCTCAAATCCATGCCCGCCACCAATGCCTGAACAGTCGCTGGTCCTGCAGCTGCCAGGTGCCACCGCCAATGACGTCGCAAGCCATGATTGGCTCGCGGCACCCATCTTTGATTTTCAAAAATGGCCACCATGAGCCAGCCACGACTCGTGATGTCATTAGAGGCAGCAGCACCTGGGGAGGTGGCAGCCACCCCCCAGGTGCAGACGCCAGAAGCCCTGGTGGGTGGGTGCCTGGCAGGCAAAGATGCCAAAGCTCTGGTGGGTTGATGCCCACCAGGCAAGGACTCCAGAAGTGCCAGTGGGAGGCAGCCATGAAAAATAGCTGACACAGGCTGCTGCCCACCAGATGAAAAAGTCGAAGCCCTGGTGGGTTGTCTCCCACCAGGTGAAGACGCCGAAGCCCTGGCAGGTTGGCGCCCACCAGGCAAAGACACCGGTAGTCCTAGTGGGTGGCAGCCATGAAAAAGAGCTGTGACAGGCTGTGGACCACAAAGTAAAGATCTCGAAGCCCTGGCAGGTTGGCACCCGCCGCACAAAGACGCTGAAGCCCTAGTGGGTTGGTGCCTGATAGGCGAAGACACTGGTAGTCCTAGTGTGCGGCAGCCATGAAAAAGAGCTGACACAAGCTGTCACCCACTAGGTGAAGACATCAAAACCCTGGCAGGTGGGCACCCACCAGGTGAAGACGCCGAAGCCCTGGCAGGTTGCCATCTGCCAGGCAAAGATACCAGAAATCTTAGTGGGAGGCAGCCACAAAAAAGAGCTAACACAGGCTGCCGTCCACTAGGCAAAGACACCGAAGCCCTGGTTGGTTGCCACCCACCAGATGAAGATGATGAAGCCCTAGAGGGTTGGTGCTCACCAGCCAGAGATGCTGAAGTCCTAGTGAGTGGCCAAGTAAAAGAGCTGACACAGGCTGCTGCCCCACTAGGTGAAGACACCAAAGTCCTGGTGGGTTGGCGTGTTGTGTTATTTTAATATTTTTTTTTACAGGTGGACTACAGGTGGCAGTGGGCCCTAATGCCAGCATGCTGGTACTTTTGGTTTTCCAAGTACCAGCATGCAGGGAGGCATGCTGGGACCTATAGTTCACCTGTAAAAGAAAATATCCTTTAAAATGCACCACATCACACAATCAACCTGGCACCCACCGCTCAGGGGTGCTGGGGATAGCCCTGGGCTATCAGCCTAGGCCTGGGGTGCCCTGAGGAGGGGGACCCCTTTATTAGGGGGGACCCCAGCTCCTCAGGGATCCGAGGCCTGGACTGACCAGAGGTCAGGGTTAATGCTGCAGCTGCAAGGCCCGGTGAAAGGTTTAAAAAAGTTTAAAAAAAACTTAAGAACAACACAAAAAATGACTTTGAAAAAGGGGGCCAAAAAAACAAAAGTTGGGGGACAAACTTAAAAACTAGCAAAATAGACTCCAGGTCCCCAAGAATGCCTCAGGTGTTTTTAAGTTTCCAGGTGCTTGCAGCAGATGGATTATTTACTTTTTTTAAATTTCACTTTAGCAACTTTAAAATATGCTAGCACCCATTTTCGTGTACCCCAAATTTGCTGGGACTACTTATTTTCTGCAACAAAAATAACTGTTAAATGCTATTCACCACTTCTGCAAAGATGCTATTAAGCAGCTATTTTTTATACATTTTATTGTGACATTCCGAAAAACAAGAAAAATTGTCACATAAAATACAAAATAAACAAAATAAAAATGAAAGTTACATAGAGTTATTCCGAATATATCAGATTAGATCAAAACCAATGTAACACCACATTTAGCGACATCAAATGGATAAACAATTAAATGTTATTTTTATATATATATACATATATATATATATATATATATATATATATATATATATATATATATAATATTATAAGGGATAGGAAAGGAAGGAAGAGAAAAGTAAACAAAGGGGGGAATGAAATAAATTAGTTCTGCATAAAAAAGCTCCCATACCAATGAAAACGAATATTTAAATAGATACTAATATTGCATTAAACTTTTCTCATATCAAAACAGATATAGAGGAGGGAAGTGCTCTGTGGTGGGGAGAAGGACTAGAGATCTAGGGAGATCTATAATAATAATAACTAGTTAAAGTGTGGCGGGGTGTTAATAAATATAAGTATAGGCTTCTTAGTATAATATAGTCAAATAAAGATGTTTATGTGGAATGTCTGGTAAGCAATAACTTGAGGCTGGAACTTGTTGGTGTCATAGATAAGAATCTCTATCCAAATCTGTTAGGCAATAACTGTTGGCAGTAAATTCAGTATAAATGTGAGGACAGTGATGGATGTTGGTGGTTAAGGCCAATGAGGTGATAAAACAGTAGGCAATAGACAAATTATATGTATTGTGAGAGTAGTGAAGTAATGGAATCAATTCCAGATGTGATTTGTCTACCAGGGGGATTGGTTGTATTTTTATGGATTTTGGGTAGGTGGTAGAATACAGGGACTGGGTTTGATGTATTGAAGAAATTATATTCTTGTTTATTAAAGATACCTGTTGATTTGCACAAATCTAAAAGGGACAATATTTCTTTATGGAAAATACTTGACAGGTCTACCCTTAGTTTTTGGTATGTATCTTCGTCATTTAGGATTCTATGTGTCTCCTTATCATAGTCTGTTATATTCATAATTATGATTCCACCACCTTTGTCGGCCGGCTTTATCACTATTTATTTGTCCTTTTCTAGTTGTCTCAGTGCCTCCCTTTATTCCCTGGAAAGGTTTGATCTTTTACATAATGTTTTCAGGTCTAATTTATTAATGTAATTGAGGACTGCCTTTTCAAATGTTCGCACATATTTGCCTTTCATGTGGCTGGGGTTGAACGTTGAATTTGGACTTAATGTTTTGTGTTTATATGTATTTTGTTCAACATTTTTCTGTATACTTATGTTTTATTTATGAAATATTTTTTTTAGACTAAGTTTTCGGGTGAAAGTTTTTACATCCAAATACGTGTTAAATTTGTCTCATTTATTTGTGGGGGCAAATTTGAGTCCCTTATTTAAAAAGTGTAATCTGTGGTTCTGTTAAGGTGGTATTACTTAGGTCAAAGGTTCCAGTTGGTTTTATTGATTTGGACTGTGTTGGGTTGTGTTCATCTCTTGTTTTATTCTGCTTTTTTTTTACCTGCACGACATCCTATCCTTGTGTGTCCAATTTCCTTTTCATTGATGTTTCTGTCATTTGTTGTTTTTTGTTGTGCTGTTTCCTAATTCTAAAAAACAGTCTCCTCATTTTTTATCTTTTGTCAGGGTATCCTGTTGTCTGTGGTTATCCCCTATGATTCCTTGTGTTTCTAGATTAATACCTCTAGTCTTGTTTTTCACTAAATCTTGCCACCCTCTTTCAAAAGATTTTTGTGTCAGGTCTGATAGGTGATTATTTTCATCTTCTGTTTCCTCTAAAGAGTAAATGGAAAAACTATCATCTGATAATTGACTATCGTTAGCTATTAATTGACCATGGATGGTTAGATCCAATAAATTGATATTGTCGTTATCTGGTTGTCTGTCTGGCTCTTACCTAAAATTCACACTGCAACATAGTGTCTTTGTCACTCTGATACTGCACTCCTGTTCTCTGAGGTAATGTGAGCTGGGAGGAGAAGGTTAATTACCACCACTGCGAGGAAGGATCATATACATAATCCGAACACCGAGCCGAAAGTTTTTGACTACTGTTTTATCACCTCTTTGGACTTAACCACTGACATCCTAATTCCATCACCGTCCTCACATTTATACTGAATTTATAGCCAATAGTTATTGCCTAACAAATTTGGATAGATACTCTTATCTACACTTTACTATATGGCACCGACAAGTTCCAGCCTCAAGTTATTGCCTACTGGACATTCCACATAAACATCTCTATTTGACTATATTATACTAAGAAGCCTATACTTACGTTTATCAACACCCCACTACACTTTAACTAGTTATTATTATAGATCTCCCTGGATCACTGCTCCTTATCCCCACCACAGAGCACTTATCTCCTCTATATCTGTTTTGTTCCAAGGCAGGGAAGTAAGGACAACCCTTTGGGGTAGCAGATAGTGGTGCAACATGAACCCTTCCTTAGGAGCACTGACCACAAAATCAATTTTATTTATTCCCATATCAAACCTAATCAGGAAATATCAGGGTGCCAAAGTTTATATAGCTGTATATATATATATATATATATATATATATATATATATATATTAGAAAAAGTTACAACGAAATATCCTAATATAAACAAAAATAGAAGAAATCCCAAATCAAGAAACTTGACACAGCATATACCATGTTGTTGGTTCAAAAACTTTAACAATCTGAGATTGAGTGGTTTCTGGAAGTGTACTTATATATGGTTCACAGTTTTTGTAAAAATGTTGGACACCCTGCTCTATATCTGAAAAAGTATCTCTGTGGTTGAAATAAATGAGATTTAAAAGGGCTAACTGCATCTCACCAATTAGTGGTACAGTATTTTTAATCCATTTACTAGGAAGATTCAAGAGACAGAAATTGAATTTTTAGACCTTGTATTAAGTGCAGATCAGTGTAAAAATGAGTGTAAAGAAATGCAAATGTATTTTCAAGAAGGTAGACAGTAATAGCTACTTATATTCCTGCAGCTGTCATCATAGGAAATGGAAAAAGAACTTGCCCTTTTCTCAACTATTATGATTGAGACGAAACTAAAGTACCCTGGAAAATTTTGAAAAGCAATTTGAGGTTAAAACTGTATATAAAAAGAGGTTTTTAGAAAAAGGGTATTCTATTTCACTCATTAATACTGCTATTTATAAGGTGAGAATTTTAGATAGAGAACAATTGCTTTCCTATCGGAATGAGAGAAACATTGGGAGGGGAGAACCTGAAAAAATGAAATGTGCCTTTATTACCCAATATAATAATTCCCATCATGAGATTCAAAAGATTCTTGGGAAATACTGGCACATTATTAAAATGGAGCCAATATTATACTCTTATGTACCAGATAGACCATAGGTAATTTTTAAAAGAGCAAGAACCTAGATGGATATTTCTCGTGTGGCAATTGTAATGTTTCTTCACATGGATTAAGGGTAAAAAATCCTTTATGATTGAAAAGTAAAAGGTCTGATTAACTGCAATACCACCTTTGTAATTTATTTATTACTATGCAGCTGTGGAAAATAATATATTGGTAAGACCAAAAGGTCATTAAAAATTAGAATCTTGGAGCACTTGCGAAATATAAAAAATAAATAAATAATCACAGTGTTCTAAGACACTTCAGACAGTGCCAACGGAGTAATCCTGCAGCCTTTAAAATCATGGGAACTGAGCAGATTAAAATAGATAAAAGGGTGGATATTGAGAATATATGTTAGCTACATTGAAACTTTTTGGATCATTACCCTGAATACTTAATAGTTACCCTCACAGAGTAAATTAATGTTTTGAAATAACTACCTTTTCAAAGGGTTAACAACATTTATCAGTAAAAAGGGTTAACATTACTTCTATTTCTTTAGTATGTAGATATCCTCAGCTTAAACACTTCCTAGAATCTTTGTGCATTCTTGTCCTGTGTATTTTTATTCACATTCACTGTTATCTTTGGTTTTACCTTATTGAAGTATAGGAATATATGAAAAGGTTCTTACATATGTTTTTCATTATTGCATAATTTATAGATTTTAACAATAGTTATGCAGTTACATATATTATTATTGTGACTAGCTAAAGGATTCTGACAAGCTCAATGTTATGTATATGATACATTTTTTAACAAAGTTTTCAAGATAGTAAAAGTCTATATTGTAATGTGTTGCCAGTAATATATGTATTTTATGTAATTTATTGAATGTAATTATATTATGTTATTGCAATAGTGTATCTGCAAGCATTAGCAGTTTTATTTATATAAAATTTGATTGTGTCAACTATGTTAATGAAATTAAAAAATCTGCAGGTGCGGCAGTGTGCACAGATTAAATTATTATGTTACTAACCTTATTTAAATGCTTTTATGTAAGGATATGGTTCTTTTTAATGTTTTCCATATAGCAATTAGTTCATGCTGTAAACTAGTACGTGTTGCTAGCAATCGACACATTGTATGTAATTTATTGAATTAAATGATACTGTACTTCATAACTGTAATAGTGTATGTGTAAGCACCAGCATATTCTTTTTTTATGTAAACCTTGTCTGCGTTTCCTTTGTAAATGATAAGTAAAAAGCTGCAGTTGCGGCAATGAGAACAGAAACCATTGGCCCACCAGCCCTATTTAAATGAGCTCTACTGATCACCAGACAGCCTCCTGACAAACTTCGATGATGAAACCTGTAGGAAGGTAGCTTGGTGATTCCATCATTTGTTGAGAATTTACCCCAGGAGGAGTTCCTGGAGATGTACTGGACACTGGCCGAATTAACACTTACACTGTTTATGCTTGTTATACCAATGGTGGTTATAGCTGCATGTTTTGGTATGCATTCTACTTTAGACTGTGCATGAATTGCAAATAAATTTTATCCATTTGATGCACGATGTGACACCCCTTTTTGTGCTTTATATATATATATATATATATATATTGTATATAAAGTATTCAAATACAATGCTCTGCCCAATCACTGTGTCCAGCAGTGATCGGGACACAGAGAGGGCAAGAGGTGGAGCTGAGGTTGTAAGGAGGGGCCAGGGACAGATAAGGGCAGCAGAGCTGAATGAGGAAAGGGTGGTTGCCAGGGAGACATAGCAGCAGAGGCTGCTTGTTCTCTAGTTGTCAAAGAAAGTCACACCAGGGGAGGAGGGGGTGGGGATGCCACTGGCTAGTAATGAATCTCCTCTGTATTTGCATAAATCCCCTACATTCACTTTAGGAAGGGATTTTGCCTATAACAACTGCCTGTTGTTCCCATAGAGTATGACGCACTCACTGGTACATAGGATGCTGCCAGGTCTTAACCTCTAGACAGTAGAAGCTTATACAAACAGCAAGAGTTCCTGAGGTAAAACTGGAGTAGTAGTACAAATGTAATATTAACCAAGGAGCAGCCTGCAGCCGTGGACAGAAGCAAGATAAAATGCACATTAATAACAGGTAGTGTGAATATCAGCAATATTAAGTAATTATCACAGAGAAGCATGCACTGCAGACATTAACAGAATACTATTGCAAATAAACACAACTACATAAAATAGTGGCAATCACAGACAATAGATATATTACAAGAAGGTATATTAATAAACTCAGATTCACATGCAGCTGGCAGTATGGAAGTGTATCATAATATTTAATGCAGATTAGAATAGCAATATATTAACCAGCATGTGTATAGTAGTAGCAATAGATATGTATATTTATTGCTGGAATATATGAAATATGTGAAATAGCAAAAGTACACATCACCAATGGCTTTCTGAGTGGATTCATAGCATAATGTATGTTTAAGGTATGCTTGCTACAGGTACAGGAAATTACTCTAGGTCTTGATTGACTCTTTCTGTCTGACCATCGGACAGGGGGTGATAGGCAGTGGAGAAATTGAGTGTGACTTGGAGTTAGGAACACAAGGAATGCCAAAACTTGGTGACAAACTTTCTCCCCAGTCATAATTGATTTTCAGCGTTAGTCCATGGAGTCTGAAGATTTCTTGTATAAATAATTGAGCCAACTTGGGAGCTGAAAGAAGACTGGTTAGGGGTATGAAGTGAGCCATCTTGGTGGTCTGGTCAACTACCACCCAGATGGTGTTGAACTTATATGAAACTGGAAGATCAGTAATGAAGTCCATTGACAAATGTGTCTACAGTTGATGTGGAACAGAAAGAGGCAGTAACTGCCCAGCTGAAGACTGTTGAGGCACTTTATGCTGGGCACATTTATTGCAAAAGACAATAAAATCTTGGACATATTTTCTGAGAGGGGGCCACCAGTAAGATCTGGAAATTAAACTTGAAAGTGTTTTGTAAATGTGAGCCTAAAGGAGAAGTTTCTTGAGTAATGCAGGATTGACAAGGATTTTCCCAACAGGTGGTGAGGATTCTACTCCGACTGCAGAGAAGGCCACCGGATCAATGATGAGATGTTTCACAATAGATGTAGTCTCATTTTCTTGCTCCATGGAGTGAGAGAGGGCATCAGCCTTTTGGTTCCGGACCCCTAGGTGAAAATACTATTTGTAGTTGAAGAATAAGAAGAAGAAAGTCCATCTGGTTTATCTCAGATTCAAACAATGGGCTGTCTTAAGGTATAAAAGGTTTTTGTGGTCTGTCAGAATAGAAATGGGATGTACAGCTCCTTCTAAAAGATAGCACCACTCTTCCAAAACTAACTTACTAGCAAGAACTTTTTGATCCCCAATAGAGTAGTTGCACTCAGCAAGAGTAAATTTCCTGGACAAGAATCCACAGGGGTGAAGAAGACCATCAGGAGAGAATTGAAAGAGCACAGCTCTGACTCCTGTGGAAGAAGCATCAACTTCCAAGACGAATGGCTGTGTGACATCAGGTTGGCGAACAACAGGAGCAGAATTGGATTTCTGTTTGATTCTTTTGTAGGCATTATTTGCTTCCTCTGACCATCTAGATGGACTTTTTTTGGGTGAGAGTGGTAATAGGTGCAATGATGATTGAAAATATCTTTATGAATTTACAATAGTAGTTTGCAAACCCCAGGAATTGCTGAACAGACATGAGAGTATTAGGAAGTGGCAACTCCTTAATTGTTTGGAGCTTTTATGAATTCATTTTAAAAACCAAAACCAGAAATGATATATCCCAGGAAGGGAATAGACTTGACTTTGAAGACACACATCTCCAATTTGCAAAAAGGTGATTGGAAAGGAGATGTATCAGAACCACCTTTACTTGAGTAAACCACCTTTACTCCAGATCTTTGGCCAATATGAGAATATTGTCAAGATAAACAACAACATGTTTGTACAACAGATCACGGAATATCTCATTGACATGGTGCTGGAATACTGCATGAGCATTGCTGAGACTGAATGGCATAACAAGGTACTCGTTGTGACCATCATGTGTGTTAAATGCGGTCTTCCACTCATCTCCTTCCCAAATGTGTGTGGGAGTATATGTTCCTCAAAAGTCCAATTTGGTGAAGATGGTGGCTCCAGTAACTTGGTCAAAAAGCTCTGTGATCCGAGGGAGAGGATAGGGGTTTTTAAAGGTGATGTCATTCAGACCCCTGTAGTTATAGCAGGGGTGCAAAGCTCCATCCTTTTGATGAAAAATAAACCCTCACCAGTGGGAGAGGTGGAAGGGTGGATTTTCCAAATTCTCTTGGATATAGTCAGTCATTGCCTTTGTTTCTGGAAGCAATAGTGGATAAATTCACCCTCTGGAAGGAGACTTCCCAGGGATTACATCAATGGACAATCTCATACAAGGTGAGGAAGCAGTACATCAGCACTGCCTTTACTGAAGATGTCAGTGAATTCTTGATAAGGAGGAGGAGGAATAACCAAAAGAAAAAGTACTGCAGAGCATACTGGAAGAACCTTTTGAAGACAAGAACTGAATCATGAAAATCCCCAGGTGGCAATTTGTAAAGGTGCCCTGTCAATTTAAGGATTATGTATACGGATCCAGGGCAAACCCAGAACTATGGAATATAATGCCCTGGGTATGACAAGGAAACTTAAAAGTTCAGAGTGAAGAGCACCAACCTTGACTCACAGAGGTCAAGTCTGAAGGGTAATTGTACCCCTAGGATGCAGCTTCCATGAACCGCTGTGAGGTAGATAAAATGAAGTTGACTCTTGGTAGGTAATGCCTGTTGCTGGACAACTTCAGATGTGACAAAGTAGTCTGCTGACACTGAATCCAACATAGCAGAGACTTGCTTGAAGCACTTGGCTACTTGAAGAGAAAATTAGAGAGTGCAATCGGTTTTTATTGGAGAGGAAAGAACTACTCCTAAGTTAGAAGTATATTTATTAAAGTGAGAGTTTTTAGAAGTGGAGATGTTGCCCATAGCAACCAATCATATTCTACTTAACACTTAACTAGGACCTTCTAGAAGATAATAGCTAGAAACTCAATAAAACAAACAGAAGATCCACTTCTTAAGCACAATAAAAGCAGCCACTATCAACAAGAACTTCTAGTGTTCACCCACTATTGATTGGTTGATATGGGCACTGTCTTCTCTTCTAAAAACTCTTACATTAGTAAATATACCCCTTAGCCTCTCCTTGTCGAGTAAGGAGTAGAAGTTTTCTGGATGCTTGGGACAATTGTTGAGTTGATGAGAATGAGCAGCACAGTATAGGCAGAGACTCTCAGACTATCATTTAGTCATCCTTCCTTCTGACATAAACAAGAATGGTTGATTTCCATCAGAACCTCTTTGGGAGGAGAAACTGACTGAAGCAAGACTATCACCCGAGGTTTAGAATGAACAAATCTCCCTCTCTTAATAGCTCATTCATTAAAATGTAAGTCCACTGTGGTGCACAGAGAGATCAAGTCCTCTAATTTGTCCAGAAGATCTTGAGCAACAAGAACATAATTAATTTTATCTGATAAGCCATTCCAGAAAGCTGCATAGAATGCTCCATCATTCCAAAAGAGCTGTAATGCTAGTATTTCAAACTGCACCAGATACTGGCCTACAGAATTTGAAGCCTAGCATAGATGTAGGAGGTCAGAAAATGCATACAACACTCTACTAGGCTCATCGAAGATTTGTTGAAATGGCTTGACAAACTCCTTTTAAGATGTGAGGATGAAATCATATTTTTCACATAAGGGTAAAGCCCAATCCAAGGCAGATCCTGATAACAGAGTGATGATATATGCCACATTGGTATGGTGTGTTGGAAAATTACTGGGTTGGAGCTCAAACTGAATTTCTCATTGGTTTAAGAAACCCTTATAGATCTTGGGATTCCCATCAAATTTTACAGTAGTAGGGTTGTGCAGATGGGGTGCCGCTGAGGAAACACAAATCAGAGAAATCAGAATGGATGCAGCGGCAGCTGCTGAGCCTCTAAAACAGTGGTGTCAAACTCAGGCACTCCAGCTGCTGTGGGACTACATATGCCCTGCCACAGTTTTAGAATGCCCTAATAGCAAAACTCTGGCAGTGCATGCTGGGATGTGTAGTTCCACTGCAGCTGACGGGCCAGAGTTTGACATCACTGCTCTAAAACTTAATTGAATGCTATCTAGCCAGTTAGTCAGTTTTTATAAGAACTGAAACACCTGACCCTTTGCCATTTTTTGGTGTTCTAGGTGAGGTGTCATCTCTAAGGTTTGGAGTTGGTCAGAGCAGACATGGGAGGCTGAAGTGAAAATTTGGAAGGAGTGGATAAAGTTGGGAGGCTAGAACCAAGAATTCCTCTTGTATGAGGTTAGAAGTTAAAGGAGCTGTAGAGGATGATGGGCCCTAAGGCGAAGACCAGAATGCAATGTCTTTATTAACAGTGAGGAGGAATGAGAACTGGAGATAATGAAACTGTACACAGTAGATGAGCAGAACCGGGTTGGTACTGATGTTACTGGATTGTTGAGTAAGGCCGGAATGATGGGTAAAACCGAACTGTAGAGCTGGATCAGTTTGAGAATGATATTTTAGAACTGGCATTCTGAAACAGTTGGAGAACTATTCTAATGTTTTGCAGTTCTGAATCGGTTTGAGATGATGATGATGAGTTGAGATCCTGGAGTAGTTTGAGACCGATGATGATGAATTGGATTTCTGAATCAGTTTGGAACTGATGATCAATGTATTGTTTGGGACCGATATTTGAAGATGACAGCTGGAATTGATGATTGGAGATTGGATGAGACTGATGATTGGAGGTATTGAATGAGACTGATGATTGGAGGCATCGGATGGGAGAGATGATTGGAGGTATTGAATGAGACTAATGTTTGAAGGTATTAGATGAGACCACTGTTTGAAGGTACTGAATGAGACCAATGATTGGAGGCTTCAGATGGGATTGATGATTGGAAGTGTCGGCTGGTACCGATGGAGGTAGTAAGAACAAGGCTCAGTGATAAAACCAGACTGCATTGCAAGATAGTATTGAAGTCTAAACAATTCCAGATTTAGGAACTGTATATAATGGACTAGGGGTCAGATTCAGCAAGTATAGCTAATGTGATTACAGCTGCCATCGCACATTCAGGTCTGCTGCGAAAAAATGTTAATATTACAATCGCAAAGCAATCGCACGGACAAGATAAAGTCAAAGGCTTCCCCTATATCACTGCCTTGCAATCCAGCAAAAAAAGGTGATAATAAAGAAGAATACATCAGAGTCTCATGCACAATTACAGCAGGTCAGACCTTTCTCAGAATTTGCTAACTTTTCTGCATGCAGTGAATACTCGATATGCATATGCCCTTGCAGTGGCTAATTTATGCACATCCATGTAGTGGCGTTTAAATGGACAGACACACCTTCATTACTCCGACCACCCCCATCACCACCCCCAAATGCTCCCTGCCTGTCACTCACTCTGTGATGGCTTTTCATGCTCTGTTTTTTTGCAGTGTGATCGCAGTTCATTATTTGTGCATGTGCACTGCTACAGTATGTATATGCATGTGCATTAGCAACAATCAGCCAACTGTGTATGCTGTTGCAGTTGTGATCCATGCTGAATCAGGCCCTGGGATCATTCAAATACTGAGAACCAGGGAGCTCAGCACAGAGCTGTAACTTAAGCATGTACTGTATGCACCCATACTGGTGGTCCTGAAGGGAACTCTGGCTTGCATCTTGTGTACCACCATGCTGGGGAGACACACTGTGAGCATGGGACTGCGGAGAGCCATCATGCTCAATGACAGGACAGTCAGTGGACAGGACAGGAGCAGTTCAGGCAGACCTCAGTACCAGCAGGGAGTGATGTGCAATGTGAGCGGACCTCTGTGCTATCTGGGAGAGATGCACAGCACAAGTGCACCTCAGCACTAGCTTGCATCGGAGAGGTAAAAAAAATAGTATTGTTTCTGGAGAATGACCGTATCTAGACAACAAACTCAGGTCCTGATTCAGCATTTTACCACAGATGTGATCACGGTAGCAATCGCTCATGTAATTCTGCTGTGAATATATGCTAATGTCTGCAATCACAATGCCTTCACAGGCCAATATAAAGACACACACTTCCCCTGTCTCACATCTGTAATAACTTGCAAGTCTGTGAAAACATTGGTACCATCATGTAGCAATGGATCCACACACACAGTTACACAAGGCAGACATTACTCAGTAATTGCTAAATTTCCTGCACGCTGTGAGAAATTATGCATTCCCCTTTAATGGTGATCAAACACACTGACATGTCTGCATTTCGCTGACCCACCCCATCCCGTTAACACCCCCAAATGCTCACTTCTTGTCAATCACACTACGATGGGTTTGCATTCTCTCTGCAGTGGTGCCTTCGCACATGTGCACTGGAATGCATATGAATGTGCAGTATGCTACTATCAATCTGTGCTGAATCAGGCCCTTAGTTTAATTCCTAGTGCTGAAAAAACTGATTTCCAAAACTAGCCAATGAACTGGACACTGCTATCAGACACAATGTCCACCGGCAAGTGATGCATCTTAAAGATATGCTTGATAAACAATGAAGTAAATTGTTTGGCAGAAGGAAGCTTGGTCAGTGAGACAAAATGAGTCATGTTGCTGAAGTGGTCCACCACCACCCAAATGGTATTACAACCAAAAGATCTCAGCAATTCAACAATAAAATCCATTGAAATATGCAATCATAGTTTGGTGGGAACAGCTAGACGCATAAGTTGTCCAGCAGAAAGCGTTCAAGGACTTTTATTCTCAGCACAATATTCACTCACTTGAACAAATTATTTCACATCCTGAGTAATGGTGGGCCACCAGACTGAATGGGACAACAACTCCAATGTCATTGAATTACTAGGATGTCCCTACCTTATTGGCATGGAATTCTGACAAAGTGGCACCCCTCATACATTCAGGTACATACAGTACAAACATCCTTCTGGAGTTTTTGCTGGATCTTGTGCTTGCATAGATTGAAGCTGGGTGGACATATCTTGGCTTAAGCCAGCATGAATAGATGTTGCAGGAAAAACTCAACATCTTGGACACCACTGTCTCAAGTTCATGAATGAAGCTGCATGACAAGGCATCTGCTTTGATATTTTTAAACCCAGGTCTATAGGTAATGACACAATTGAATTGAGTAAAGAATAGAGCCCAATGTGCCTGTCTCTTAGCTAATTCAATGTATAGCAGATTCTAATGGTCAGTGATGATTGTAATGGTAGTTTAGCACCCTTCGGCCAGTGTTTCCAATCTTCAAGGGCCCATTTGACAGCCAACAGCTCTTGATTGCCTACATCATAATTTGTCTCTGCCAAAGAATTTTGCATACAGATGTAAATTATTCATAGGATCCATTTGAGAGAGAATGGCTCCCACACTGACTTCGGAGGCATCTACCTCAACCACAAAAGGTAAAGCATGTATAGCTTGTGGAGACAACTTGGCAGAATCAGCTCCATTTTTTCGTCAAAGCGGAGTTTGGAGCAGCCTGCACAGAAAAAGAATGGATGAACCTCCTATAGTAATTCTCAAAGCCTAGAAACCTTTTGATGACTTTCAGATTTGTGGGATTTACCCAGTTTATAATGGATTGAAGTTTACTCGGATCCATAGGAAATCCCATAAGCCAGGAAATAGACTTCTTTCACTTCAAATTAGCATTTTGGCATACAGCTGGTATTCACAAAGTTTCAACAGGACTTGCTTGACATGACATCTATGTTGCTCCAAATCCTGTGAGTAAATTAGAATATCATCCAGATTAACTACCACAAATACTCCCAGAAATTCCCGTAGAACATAATTGATTAAATCCTGAAAAACTGCAGGTGCATTAGAAAGGCCAAAGCACATGACCAAGTACTTATCATGTCCGGATTGAGTATTAAATGCAGTTTTCCACTTATCGCCTTCCTTAATGTGGATGAGATTGTAGGCATCTCGCAGATCAATTTTAGATAAGATAGTGGCTTCACTAAATTGGTAAAATAACACCAAGATCAAAGTTAGTTGATACAGTACTGTATGTGCTCTTGACCACGATCTTGTTTAGGCCCCAAAATCAATGCAGGAGCTTAGACTGCCATCATGTTTTGACAAAAGATAAACCCTGAACCTACTCGGGATTTAGATAATCTAATGAATCCCTTGTCAGATTCTCCTTTATGTACTCATCCTTAGCTTTGGTTTTTGGAATAGACAATGCATATAATCTTCCTTTTGGTAGATGAGCACCTGACATAAATTAAAAGCACAATCATAATCCCTGTGAGGAGGTAAAATAAATCATATTGAGAAGACAGGCCTTCAAACTTTTGTTGCACAACTCAGGCCAACAAGGACAGCTATTTGGCAAAACAATTATTACCTCATTGGATGATCTCTCCTGTCTCCTAGTTAAGGATTGTGATCCTTCAGCAAAGCGTGTCCCAGAGTGAGAGGGACCATAGGACAACATATTAGATAGAAGACCAACTTTATCAGTGCTCCTGGTGGCTATCTCGCGTCTGTTGCCAGGAGACATGGACACTGGGTGGCTACTCCTTTAGATCCTTCTACCTGACTGCTCCGTCACCTCCACCTTGCTCTGATTGGATTCTCTTCCTTTTTCACCACTGCTGGTTCTCTGCTCTAATGCCAGGTATAGCATTCAGTATGTAACTCCAGGTTCTGGTGTATGGAATTCTTCCTCATTTGTATTCCAGTTTCTCTTGTCCAGCATGTATCTCAGCAGTCTCAGCTGCATGTCAGCATCAGAGTGGACTACTTGTTTCTAACATCTCAGCAGTCTCAGCCGCACATCTGCGTCTGCATGAATTATCTGTTACAAACATCTCAGCAATCTCTGCTGCATGTCTGCATCTGCATGGGTTATCTGTTACTAACATCTTAGTAGTCTCAGTCACATGTCTGTGTCTGAGTGGACTATCTATTATTAACATCACGGCAGTCTCAGTCGCACTTCAGCGCCTGAGTGGACTATCGGTTACTTACATCCCAGCAGTCTATTTTGCACTGCTGTGTCAGAATAAACTCTTGTAATTTATATCCTTGCTGCCTCAGCCCTCAAGGCTGCAACCAGCCAAGTACACATCATCCCTCAAGGCTGCAACCAGCCAAGTACACATGAGGCCTCAAGGCTCCAATCAGCTGAGTACACATCAGCTCTCAAGGCTGCAACTGGCCAAGTACATGTCAGCCCTCAAGGTTGCAACTCAGCCCTAGGCCACACCTCAGTCAAGTTCACATAAGTCCTTAAGACTGTATGAATCTTCCCATGGGATTTATAACTGATCTTTCCTTTGAGGACAGAATTACAAACAAAACCACAAATGGTAATTGCAGGAGTTGATTTCAGAAATGGTATTTGTAGTGTCTGCGCAAGCTTAATGTCGAGAAAATTTCCTGCTGCTCCACTATCCACAAAAGTGAAGATATGCACTGCATGATACTTGAATGATAACTGTGCAGGTACTAACACAGAATTTTTAGAAGAGACCAGATGTACGACCAAATGAATATCTTCTACTTCCTTTAATGGAGAGACAAATTGTTCCATCCACAGTCAGTGGACTAGCACTTAAAGTTTCTGCAGTGTTATGATCCTGCCTCAGGGTGCACAGATGTGCCTATGCTGATGCAGCCCTGTCAGGATCATAATACAGCAGACCCAAAGCAGCAAGGAAAGCATCCACAGACTGCAAAGTAACATAATCCTGACTCAATCCAAAAGCATAGGTCTGTGGTACTCCTTGAATCAAGGAAATAATCACTCCTACTCAGTAAGTCGCAGACCCAGAGGAATAAGGCCTAATGTGAAAATATAGTTTGCAATTTTCTCTAAAGTTTAATAAAAGTTTACATCCACTGGAAAAATAATCAGGCAAATGCATCTTAGGTTCATTTAAGGTCACCTGGAGTGGTGGAGCTGACCTTAAATTATCCTCCTATGTTTTAACACACACAGACAGATCCTGCACTACTTGAGATAAAACTTGGATTTGACAACAATCAAAAAATGGTAGCTAATCAATCAATCTGGCAGTACTTTTCAGGTGCATGAATGGGAGGGGTCATACCAAGTAGAAAAAGGGGGAGGTTAACCCCTTATTTTTCCTCAGCACCTTGAATTATATGAAGACTATATGGTAATAGAATTTCAGAGCTATTAGTTTCATGCATTTGCAAATACATGGGAAACTGCATGCAACTAATATCTCTGAATTTCAATTACCATACAGTCTTCGTATATTGTTGCAAGTATAATTCAGTGTGTTAAGGAACAATAGGGGGTTAAACCCCCCTTTTTTAAAACTTGGATTTTATTGGCTAACACCTAAGCCTGGATTTTGCGAGGCAGGATCCTTAATATATTTACTCCAGTGGGTAGACTGGAGATAATGTAATGAATTTTCCCTCTATTTGCATAAGTCCCATACAGTCAATCTAGGGAGAGCTTCTGATGATAACAATCACCCATTTTTCCCATAGAGTATGATGCATTCACCGGTACCTAGGATGCCACCAGGTCTTAATGGACAGTAGTGGCTTATAAAATCAGTGGCAGTTTGCAAGGTAAACTGCAGTAGTAGTACAAAAGTAATATTAACCATGGAGCAGCCTGCAGCTTTGGACACAATCAATATATAATGCACACTACTAACAGGTAATGTGAATATCAGCAATACTAAGTAATGATATTGTAGGCTGATTACCACAGAGTAGCATGTAGTGTGGACAACAACAGAATACAATTGCATATAAACACAACTACATAAAATAGTGGCAATCACAAACAACAGATAAATTGCAAGATGATATAGCAATAAACTCAGAAATATATACATCTGGCAGTATTGAATTGCAGCATAACATATAATACAGAATGGAATAGCAATATATTAACCAGTGTGTGATTTACAGAGTATAATAGCAGCAAGATATATATACATATATTGCAGGATGGAATAGCAACAGTACACAACACAATTGGTTTCAGAGTAGATTTGCAGCACAATGAACATTCCAGGTATATTTGCTACAGGTACAGGTAATAAAAGGCATAGCCACAACAAGAACCAGGAATACCAAACATCAGATACAGGATCATGGACATGATGGCATGACTTCCATGATAAAACTATATCTGGCAATGGAAGAATGGTCTGGCTGCACTATAACAGAAGTTATAGTATATATACTGGTAATTACAACTATAAGCGGTATCCAATTAGCCCCAGACATTGTTTGGGCACTAATTGATTTCTGCAATTAGTTAAAAACAAGGATTTTTTTCCTATAATACCCTTTTTTTATCCTATCATATTATTTCAAACAAAATAATAGGATACATCTCACGAAAACACAAAAGGTCAGTGATAAGCCCACAGACCTATGTGTTTTTGCCTTTTATAAGGTGAAAAACAGCATTAGTCATGGATTCTTTTTCGGGACACATCAGGTCGGCATCAGGTGGCACTTCGGGGCTAAGGGCCTGATTCAGAGCCGAATGCTCTGACCAGAGCGCTCGCTCTGAATCAGGGCCCTCCTCCATTAAAATGGAGCGTCCTCCTGGATGCTCGTATAGCTGTGGGTCACCACCCACAGCATATACGAGCATCCTAAAAGATGGTCGCGATGGTCCTGACCATCGCGACCATCGGACTTGTGAAGGAGACCCTGTGGTAGGGTCTCCCAGCCGCAAGCCCTGGAGTGATTTTGGCTCTATCAGAGCCAAAATCACTCCCACTGACATCACTAGTGATGTCAGTGGGGCTGGCTCCAGACGGTAGCCGTTCCCATGGGAATGCCACCATCTGGCAGGCACGCCCCCGGCACGCCCACTAAAGGGGGTGTGCTGTCAATCAACATAGATAGCATGCCCCCTTTGGTGCAAGATGGCGAGCGATGGAAAGACCGTCGCTCATTGTGTCTCACGCATGCGCATGATGGAGCTCCCTCCATCGTGCGCATGCGCAGTGGGGAACATCGACCCGCTTGCGAGCGTACTGCCGCTCGCGAGTGGGTCTGAATGACCCCCTAAGTTCACAAAAGGAGCAGTTTTAAACATATACAGTATATATATAGACACAGTGTATATATATATATATATAAACAGTATATATATCCACGAGGAAGTCATCATATAACAAAAACAGAGGGCACTCATCAAAAGCCAGTAGTTTCTTTTATTCCAATGTATCACAAGGGTGAAACAGATACAGTTTGATCGACGTTTCAATCACGGAGGACCTTTATCAAGACCATCATCATATGTATTCAAAGGATAATTTCCACCAACACCCATGCATCAGGTTGCTTAGCAATGCATGGTGATGTTACGCATTGCGTGCACCACATGACGGGAAGTGTTTGTTTACTTCCTGGATGCGCTCCACGTGGAGTGAGATGCGCGGCGGTACTAGATATAGTATAAATTGGGGCCAGTGTTTGGTATGTGTTAGGATGCTGGGGGTGCTGGGACATGAGTGCAGGATCTCTGGATTTTTAAACAATATATATATATATATATATATATATATATAAACACAGTATATATATATATATATATATATACCGTATATATTTAGATATTTATATATATATATATATATATAAAATACTCCAAGGTCCGGCACTCCAGAGGGGTACAATAAGCAGATAAAAGTGCGGCACTCCCTTGTAAAAAAAAACACAAACCACGAAAGTGATACAGAAAGTTTAAGTATTTTATGTACTATCTTCAGCCATATACACACAGATACAAATCCTATCATAAATATACCCCACTGCCCAATGCACAAGAAGTGCGCCAGATGGGACAAACGAGGCTGGCCGGTGACGCATCCTGATGACATCATCAACAAGCACACCATAATTCAATGATCCCAACATCTCACCATGGTAACAGGTAAACATACACAGATAACAAACATGCAAATAAATAACATTGCCAAATAAATGATGCCAAATATACAATACAGTAATGCCCTGTAAGCCCACATACATCTATATAATACTCTCCATCTAGAACCTAACAAAAAATATAAGTTCTACATAAACACATTAGCAAAAATGCAAAAAGATTCATAATGTCACAAATAACATTGTAACAACAAAATAGTATCAAAAGAACAGCCAAATATAATGTGGACAAAAATTATGTGATAGATAAATTATATATTAGAAGCACATGTGAGGCTACTAGAATATTAGAAATTTCAGAATAGTGGCATATTATAATTATAGCATGTTAGAAGTATGATAGACCTAGTGACTCATTAAATCCATGTGGTTCAACCATGTCAAGATGATGAATCCACCTCGACTCACACTGTAACAATAAATGGTTTCTTTCCCCACCTCTACTTAATTGTGGGATATGGTCAATCATTCTGTAACGAAGACATGCCAGACTATGATTAGAATCCACTAAGTGGTGAGCCACTGGTTGATTATTTGAATCACATGACAATGCAGCATGAATACTTGAACAATGCAATTCCATGCATTCTATAAATGTACATTGAGTCATACCCACATAAGAGAGCCCACAGGGGCATATAATCTGGTAGACTACAATCAAACTATTGCATGTTAAATTATGGCGAATGAAGAATCACCAGGGATTAAATATCGTCAAGTAAATGTTTTTTGGGGGTATTATACCACAATCAGAAATATCAGCCTTGACAAAAATATCCCACAGATTCCTTCCTCTGGAATAACATGACAAGATGTCAGTATCATTCAATCCCAGGGTTTTTTCATATTTAACAGTGAGCCAGTATTTTTTAGAGGCTCTATTCAAACTGGGAGACAATACATTAAAATTATTAACCCACGGCAATAGTGTCTTCTTCTCATTGCACTCGCTTTTAGTCAATAAAGACATTCTGTCAATTAACATCACCATCTCCTCGGTGGCAAACAAACTTCTACTACTATACTGATGTGATACAAACTTATCAATGAGGGCATCAATCTGCACCATTGCATTATTTGTATTATCATTAATTATCCACACCCTCAACATCTGGAAGTATAGTAAACCCAACTTCAAATTTCTGGGATGGCAGCTATTCAAATGAAGCAAAGTATTCCGGTCAGTCTTTTTAGTAAAAAGCTGATGTAGTTAAGACTGAACCTTTCTCGGTAAACAAGACATCCAGAAAATCAATACATTGCTAATCCATTCGTAAATTGCTAATCCATTCATAAATTTAACAGAGCATGAAGATGTATTATGTGTGGTAAACAACTGTAGCAACACACTCTCACTACCTTTCCAAATCATAAAAATGTTGTCTGTATGTCTAGTATAGAACAGAATATTTGTAGAGACAAAAATCTCAGAAAAAAACAGTTCCTGCTCTAAGCCAAACATGTGATTATTTGCATACATGGGTGCCACTGCCGAGCCCATGGCACAACCCATGAGTTGCAGGAAGTACCCGCCGTCAAACATAAAATAATTTTTAGTCAATACAAACTCCAAAATCTGGACACAAAATTCAACAAAACCAGACTCATATAAAGCACTTTAGATCAACAGATATTTCACAGACTTCAAACCATCATAATGTGGAATGTACAGACTAGTTATGTTGGCACATACCAACCAGGTTCCCTGTGGTACATTACCCAGATCATTTAATTTTTTTTAACAACATAGTTGTATCAAGTAAGATATTCGGATGTGACTGTATCAGAGGCTGTAAAATAGAGTCCAGTAGAACAGAACATGGTTGTGCTAAGGATCCCCTCACACTAATAATTGGGTGGCCTGGTGGAGAATTGATCCCCTTGTGTACTTTGGGGAGAGTACATAGTAGTGAAATTACCAGGAACTCCAGTAATAAAGCCAGAAACAGCGGTTCTTCAATGATATTCTTCTCCAGGGCACCTTTAAGAATACTCAACAGTTCTGATTTAAATGTAGATGTACAGTAGGATCAACATTAAGTTTGCAATATGTCAAAATATAATTTAACTGCTGTTGAATCTCAGATCTATAATCACCAATATCTTGGAGTACCACCGTCCTTCCCTGGTCTATGAGGCAAATTATTAAATGAGGGTTCTTAGATAATGACTTTATAGCAGCTCTTTCCAATGGTGTTAAATTTGAATGAGACACACAAGGCTGATTCGATATTTTAGAGACTTAATCATCACGCATCCAAATGTAGGTCTTAACACTGGCACTAGGGGAACTTGGTTCAAATTTTGACTGAGGCTGTAATTTGCGTAAAGCTGGCGGCAGGCAATCCTTAGTGATAGTACTTAAAGACTCCAGTCTGTTGAAGAATTCTTTTATTTAAAGCTGACGATTTAGATGATGTTTTTCCACCTGCCAGGGAAAATCGTTGAAGGGAGTGCTAGGGACAAACGATAATCCCTTGTTTAATAGAAGCTTTAGATAATTCATATGAAGAGTAGTTCAACATTACATTTTCTTCTAAAGTGACGGTCTGCCACGACTTCTGCCTTTTATACTTGTCCACCTCTGCAGGTATTTCTCCCCCTTGGGCTGAAGTTTTTGAACAGGTGGTTTTTCCTAAAGGGGCACCACTGCTACTAGTTGGCTCAGAGTCACTGGCATTACTAGTGAATTCTTGTGAAGAATCAGTATCGACCTTAGTTTTCATATATTGTTGAGAAAAAAAACGATGTTTTTGTACATTTTGTCTGCCACCATTAAGCCACTGATATACATTATGCTGTTAATAGTAGATCTCAACTTTATTAAGTTTTTCTTTCTTAAATCTCAACAAGTCACATGTGTAGAAGGAAATTTTATTATCCAACTTCCCCATCTAATCTATACCACTTTCAGAGAACAGGACAGGCAGCTGTATAATCTTCTCCTTAATAGTGACCAGTTCTTTTTTATTCTGCTCAATCACAAGGAATATTAAGTTGAATGAACATTTGTTGATAATAGATACCAATTTTTTACAAAACTGAGGGTCATAGCGACCTATGGTAGGGCAGATTATCATTCTAAAGCCTTGTGGAATCATTTTAGCTCGATAGTAGTCACTTAGTGAAATACTGTGGCGTTGAAAATCCACTTCCTTCTTCAATTTAATAAAGTCTATGAATAGCGTGTTCGTAGGTAATGCTTCAGCCTTCTCAGAGATACATTATTTTTCCAAGATGGTATCGGCATCTGACTCAGAGTAACTGAAAATGTCCCCAACAGCAAATAATAATGTATTGAAAGGTAAACCTTGTTCATGCTTCTCAGCCATGCTAATATATAATCCAGGTACCACAAAGGGTTAATTTACAACAAATGTAAATTATTTGTGCTGACAACACAATCTCAGATACTGTAAAATAACTGCAAAATGCTGTCACTAATGTCCATTATGAACAAAAAGTATACAAAAACATCCACCATGTAACACAATCAAAAAATTAAACACAGGAGATCTTAAGAATATTCTCATAGAGCAGCAGCAGTAGTAATAATATTACAAATACTTTTGGAGGGCCTTGACTGAAGGTTTAACGAGACTTCTCCATGCATAATACTCCAGGGTCTAGCACTCCAGAAAAACAGCAGATATTGCAGGGGTGCCCTCACAGAGGGGTTCAATAAGCAGCTAAAGGTGCGGCACTCCCTTGTAAAAAAAACACACAAACCACGAAAGTGATAAAGAACGTTTCAGTACTTTATGACTTTATATGTGTCCAGATTTTAGAGTTTGTATTGACTAAAAATAATTTTATGTTTGACGGTGGGTACTTCCTGCAGCTTATGGGGTGTGCCATATGCTCAGCGGCGGCACCCATGTATGCAAATTTGTACATGTTTGGCATCGAGCAGGAGCTGTTTTTCTGTCTCTACAAAAATCCTGTTCTATACTAGGTTTATAGATGCTGTTTTTATGATTTGGTAAGGTAGTGAGAGTGTGTTGTTAAAGTTGTTTGACACATAATAAATCTTCATGCCCTGTTAAATTTACAGTCAGAATGGATCAGCAATGTATTGATTTTCTTGATGTCTTGATTACCACAAAAGGTTCAGTCTTAACTAAATTGGTTTTTACTAAAAAGACTGACCGGAATACTTTGCTTCATATGAATAGCTGTCATCCCAGAAATTTGACATTGGGTTAACTGTACTCCCAGATGTTGAGGGTTTGGAGAATTAATGATGATACCAATACTGCAATGGTGCAGATTGATGTCCTCATTGATAAGTTTGTATCATGTGGTTCTAGTAGCAAGAGTTTGCTTGCCACCAAGGAGAAGGTGATATTAATTGACAGAATGTCTTTATTGACTAAACATGAGTGTAATGAGAAGACACTATTGCCGTGGGTTAATAATTTTAATGTCTTGACTCCCAGTTTGAATAGAGCCTCTAAAAAATACTGGCCCATCATTATATATGATAAAACCCTGGGTTTGAATGATACTGACATCATGTCATGTTATACCATAGGCAGGAATCTGTGGGATATAATAAACCCCAAAAAACATTTTCTGTCAGTGAAGAAAAATGGATGCTTTAGATGCTCTTGCATTACTTGTTGATTTTTAATCCCTGGTGATGTTTTTTCTCACCCTCATTCTGGTAAAAAATTCTTCATTCGCCATCATTTGACATGCAATAGTTCTATTGTAGTCTATCATATTATATGCCCCTGTGGGCTCTCTTATGTGGGTAAGACCCAAAGTAAAATTAAAGAACGCATGGAATTGCATTATTCAAGAATTTGTGCTGCATTGTCATGTGATTCAAATAATCAGCCAGTGGCTCGCCACTTTGTGGATTCTAATTATAGTCTGGCATGTCTTCGTTACTGAATGATTGACCATGTCCCAAAATTAAGTAGAGGTGGGGAAAGAAACCATTTATTGTTACAGTGGGAGTCGAGGTGGATTCATCATCTGGACATGGTTGCACCATGTAGACTGATTGGGTCACTAGGTCTATCATGCTTGTAACATGCTATTATTCTAATATGCCACTATTCTGATATTTCTAATATTCTAGTAGCCTCACATATGCTTCTAATATATCCTTTGCCATTTGCATGGTTTGTGTGGTTTTTTACAAGGAAGTGCCACACTTTTAGCTGCTTTTATATGTATATAAATATATATATATATATATATATATATTCTAAAAACCATATGGTCTTGAACTCTGCATTTAATCTGCCATGTGTCAGAGTTTTTAAATGGTATATTTTCTCATTTTTAATTGAGCTAGGAATTTTCTTCATTCTACATTGTCCAGTTGGGTTTGCAGAATTTAATTCAACAGAAATTTTTTAACTCTTTTATATTGCAACAATGTTTCTCTTTAAATATTTTCTTTATGTTTCTAATGTCTCCACCCAGACTTCCCTTCAGCATCCTACTTTTTATTCCTTTGTAGTGTTCTCCACAGTTGCATTCTCACAAATAAATCACCAGACTACAGCAGCTTAGAGCAGAAGACAGGCACAGCTGAGGGAGTTCCTGGATTTTGCTTCAACAGTGCTTGAATGGAACAGGGATCATTGTTTGTGCTACACTAACCATTACACAATGTTAGACCTTACTCAGAAATTGCTAAGTTTCCTGTATGCAGTAGGTACTCAAGTTGTCTATGCCATTGCAGTGTCTATGTTAAAATGGACATATTACTGCTGTCATCTGTATTTCCCACGGACCGCTAGTCAATCAGCAGCTGCTTTACATGTAGCAGCTGGCCATTGGCTGGGACCTACATTGTGACCAGCCAATGACCGGAAGTTATATGTAAAGCAGCCACTGATTGGCTAGTGGTCCATGGTAATACAGATGACAGTGGTCATCTGTCATTTTGCGTAGTGTAAGTATATGTGATAATATATACTTACACATGTCCGGTATGGATCGGCTTAGTCTTTTTTTTAATTTGCAAAGTTTGTGGATGTTACGGTGAGCAGCACAAGGATGGAGATAAGTATAGGATGGTATCTCCATTGGATTCTACTAGAGAAGGGGACAGAACAGCTGGCAGCAGGTAAGTATGTGTGAATGAGTTATGTGGGTATGTAATACAGTTTTACTATACATGCTGTGTGTGTCTTATGGGTATTTAACAATTTTTTTTACAGTGGGGGTATGGGTGCTGGCTGCCTGCTGGCACTTGTAGTTCCAAAAGTGCCAAAGGGCAGACATGCTGGCACCTGAAGTTCCACTGTAAATTACAATAGTTACAGACTATTTCCCCACACTATAACCCCTTACCCACAGCCCAGGGTGTGGGGAAAAGCCTTAGGCTTCAGACTAAGCCTAAAGGGTCAGGAGAGGGGTTCCCCTTCTTTGGGGGGTCCCACCTCCTCTGAGATTCCTGGCTTGGGCTGACAGGCTTGGGGTGTGAATGCTTTGGCTGGGGCAACACAGTGATAGGGTCCCCTGGCTGTGGCATTACACCCTGGTCAGTTTGGGTCCAGTGCTGGTTTTAAATATAGTGGGACCCATACAGAATTTTCCCCCCTATACTTAAAACCAGGACTAGCCCTGCAGCCAGGGCCTGGTTACCAAATCACAGGAGAACTCTATCATGTAATTTTAGGAACCAGGACTGGCTGAGCAGCACGGTGCTGGTTATGTGTTTTGGGAGCGGACCCTACGTAATTTTATTTAAACATTTAACCCTTTGTTTACAGGTACAACACAAGCAGCATTCACTTATATCACTGATATGTGCAGGCTGCTTGTTCAGGAGAATTTGGCAGAGAAAACACTGCAATCTCAGGTGAGTAATCTCATCTAAACTTGCAATTTAGGGGAGATATTTCGATCTGCTTCACCATCGGAAAACACACTCTCGGCTAAACTCACTTCTTAGTAAATTTGTGAGTTTTAGGAGCCTCAAATCATCTGAGTTTCGGCAATGCTAATCGAGTTTAAAAAGAATACACTCGATCAGACTCGAACCTTATTAAATTTACCGCATAATCCAATTGAACAAAGGCTTTTACAGCTGGGTGACCACTAAATTTAAAGAAACCTTTATGTGCACACATGGGAGAATACTAATGTAAGTATTACTCTGATTTCTATGGATAAAGGAGAAAGGATTTAAGTCATCTTTTCATCAGTACTTCTTCTCTATGGGAAGTTGTCCCGGGTTACAAAGAGGGTTCCTTTTGGAATCTTCCAGCCATAACAAACTCCTTCCAAACAACACCATGGCTTTGTGTGCCCATGTTAATCCCAGTTTTTCATGAAGGTGCACTGGTACTTTGGATTCAGACTCTTCAGTGCTAAGTTTCACTGCTCTGAAAGGAGCAGTGAAGGGGATCATGTACATAGCTGATTTTTTGGTCTGCTGCTCTGCACTGGAGCAATGTTGAATTGTTCCAGTGATTTTTATCAACTGCTTCTACAACTCAACAGTTGTATATTTAATTATAAGTGGTAAGTGGGATGGTTTACCAGGAATGCTATTCATCTAAAAATAAAGTTAAAATAGCACATTACTACCCATAACAGCACCTAACTATCTCTTCCATAAAACTTGAAGATAAATTGGGATCCTAAAAACATATAGTAACTTGTTAGAACGATACCCAAGCAAACTGTGGAACCTTTAGTAATAAGAAGGCCTCATCATCTATGTTGTCATATGATGCTCATCTACTGATTGTCATATGGAAAATTATTTTACTCTGAGCAATATGAGGCCCTTGTCTACATATTTGTAATAAAGGAGATTGTAAAAAAAAAAGGAAAAAGGTGTTTCCCCAGGATGGTGTACTAGGAATGCGGTGGGATTTTCCATGCAAAGAGGTACAGTATCTCTCAAAAATGTCCCACAAGAGCTTATTGTCAGTAATGTTTTGGTAGATGTCTTCTATATTTCTCCAAACAGCACATAGTAGAAAAAACATCGTCCGCAGAGATGTGTCAGACTTGTTATAGATGTGTCCACATACACCTATCCTTGGATTGTGCCAAAGGGCCCAATTTGGCACACCATCCAAAATACAACTAAGCTGCACCATATCTTTTGCTCAATATGTGACTAAATTGGAATATCTTTAACATTGCTTATGCCATGAAAGCACAAGGTATGCATACCCTGTACATCACTTGTGCATTTGTGTGGTATAGCTGTGTGACACTAATCTGAGAAAAAAGGCAAGAAATTAGGGACTAATATCACTTAACCCCACCATGCATCCTGCCATACATCACTGTGCATATTTACACTGCCACAATTGCAAGAAAAGTGCAAATAATAAGGGGGAGATTTACAAAAGTGTTTTGAGAGATATACTGTCAACCAATCAGATTATATCTGTCATTTTACAGGCTGTGTTTGAAAAATGACAGGAGCTAATTGGTTGATACTTTATCTCCAAGCTTCGATAAATCTCCCCCTAAGTCCCCAGTACACTACAAGTCTGCTGGAATGTGGCAGTTCTGTGAATAAGATGCAATTTGGTGCAGAAAAATGCAAAAATACAAGTCTCGCTATCTTTGGTGCTTTATTTAAGTTGTGCCATAAAGCACAAATATTCTAGCTGTATAATGACACATGTTACTGCATTGGTTTTATTAGTATGCAAAGAACATGACAGCTTTTAAATAGTTTTCCTTTTAAAGTTCAGAAACAAGGATCAAGTACTGTGCAATAGGTTACTTCGTTGTTCAAAAGTACGTATTTAAAATTTCCATACTATTTCTTGCATCTTGAACTTACATTATCTTACTTGAAGTGTTTCTTGAAAATAACGTATCTATTTAAAGGATGCCTACAAGTAATTGCTTTAAGATAAGCAGTTCAGAATGGAAATAGTTGAAACCAGCGGCGGCTCCTACCCTTTCAGGTGTAGGTGTCTGCCACTGCTGAAAACAAGAGGGTACATACTGTAAAAATAAACACTCATCAGCTCCTCCTAGTTGGGTCCTGGCACCTGCACAATCATCCTGACACCGGGGAGAAACCTCGCATGTGCACTAGCGGCAGGGAGCCCTGCATATCACCAGCTTTTTAAAGGGCTGCATCGTCTGAAGCCCCTAGAAGCTGTGTAGGGCTGGTGGAAAGGCAGAGAATCAGCTTTCTTCACTCTATGCAAATAGCAGCCCATATTGGAAGTCCCCCTGAGACTGCCTGTTGTTTATGTGACTGGCAGATAGCGCTTCCAACGGGAAGCCACTGCCATTCACAGTGGAGCCAGTGCAGTCATGGATTGCACTGACTACACTGAGATGGCAGATTTTACTGAGGGGGCTACAACCCTGCTGCCCCAAGGCAAAATCTGCCACTGGTTGAAACATCATGAAAAAAATGTAATAGTCTATAGTGTACACTGACCATACTCATGTTTAAAATGTGTGTGCTAGCTTGAGTGAAATGTGAGCGCTGAGTATGTATGATTGCCTAGGTGCAGTGCCCGCACTGAGAGGCGTTCACTGAATGTCATTCAGTACAGGAGACCGACCTCCTATCTCTGAACATGCTGAACCTGATGATCGTTGTCAGGTTGATGGGAATATTCAAATATATAGAAGAAAAAGAATGTCTATTACAGGCGCACATGGAATGTTTAAAACGTAACTTTTAATTTGTGTAGTAATAGAATGACTAAAAAATCAACAGCGAAATATTAAAAAGAAACAGATACATAGACTACAGACAAACATATATCGTGTGGATTAGATCATTGAAAATGTGTCAATAAAAAAGTGTCAATGAAAAACACTTGGTGTCCCACTGTGTGATGGATATACAATAAATGTATGATTCATCTGAAATTATGAGAGGGACTATGTATCAATATTTCTATAATATATAATGTAGACAACAATGTAGTTATTGGTCCCACTCTCAATGTATAGATATAATCAGATGGAAATCTAAATATAGCTCTTCATGTGGATTATTGCCACATGGTCGAATATAGTGATTGTATTCCTGTCATGGTTTAAATCATAGGATAATAATAAAGCCGAAATAAGTATATCAATGAAGATATTTCCACTAACTACATACAATACTGTGTATAATCAAAACTGCTGGGAGCGCTGAATATCGTATATGCATAACCCCTATTCAACAGCATGTGTAACATACACTGCCGGTGATGGTGCTACGTGAACCAAATGGTCACTAGTGATGTCCGGGGTAAAAATATATATATTGCAATATGTGTGTGTTTGTGACCAAATGATAACACTTTATTATATCATATCGAATATTCCACATAAACAATAATTCATGGAAATAAATAATATAGATAAATCATATCCGTTGGATGATCTTTATTGAATAAATCAGATATTATTCATATGAGAGGTGGCTGTGTGCAATAGATAATACAAAATTTATTCTTTATAAATAATCACAGTCACATTCTGTCTCTCAATATAGATGGGCTCTCCTTATTGTATCAGTAAGTGTAGTTCAGGTGTAAAACGGCTTGATATATTATAATGTTTGATACAATGTTGCTAGACACAACAAAGCGGCAAGATTCATGCTGCGTATGTAATATAAGGTAGACAGCATCCATATATTAATCCTCAGTACATTCCCAAACATGTATTAACACTGCGCATAGATTAGTATAAAGGGTAAGTAAGTAAAAATAAGTATTGGTTGTATGCTGCAGTAAATTAGCCACAGACAATGGGCATGGAAATGAATGTTTCCTGGATGCTAACACAGTCTATGAGTTCAGCACAATTAAGTGTCCTGCATGATTGTGCATATCAGCTGTTCATAGCGTCTAGCCTAATCCTATATGATAGATCACAATGATTCAACAGGCATCACATATATCATTATTAATCTAAGTAAACATAAGGTCACACAGCGGGACCTGCCACCAATGCGCGTTTCGCTGAATAGAGCTTTATCAAGGCTAACCAGATTGCCCTGTCTGGTGTTCTCATATACATGTGTTTGTCCAATCCAAATTCATTCTTCCAGTCACATGTCAATCTCAATCAGGTGCATTCCACTCATGTTAATCAGACCAAGTAACCATTAATATAGATATTCTGAATGCAAGAGAGAAAGCATATTAATTAAGTATATTCCCTGCAAGAAATGTGAAATATAAAAATAGTCTATCGATTAAACTTGATGATTAGTAGTTACTAATTCTATATTCTCCTCCACATATACATTTTTATTACAAATCAATACATCCATACTAATAAATCTAATATCCAGTAATAAGTGATCAAAATAAAATATAGAAAAATTATATATCAATAGATAAATATTATTCAATGATAAAAAATCTTTTCAAGCCAAAGAATATTAGTGAAAAAATAATAAATGTAAATATGATACAATAAATTAACTGAGAAATACAATATATGACAGTGAATAATGTGTAAAAATAAAAATAAAAAGTGCCAAACCAATGTCATGTGCTAAAAAAACTGATAATCAATGTGTATTAAACAACAAAAACAGCCTATAAATAGTACCTATCGTGAGTGACAAATATATATAAATTCATGTGCTACCTGAAATAAGTGTGTAAGATATAGGTAATATATACCTATAAAATAACCTAACTTAGTGTACGTTATTGGTATCATCTATTAAATATTAATAGTGCTTATATATAAAAATATATAAAAATATACAAAATATAATGTGCTCATTCTCATACATATATCAATCGAAAACAATAATGATACTAAATATTATCATGGATGATATCTGTTAACAATAGATCCAATTATTGTGAATCACATCTATAAATAGTTTAAATTCCATAATTAGTTCCACTGGTGGAAGATGGATGGATATATAGTTGGATAGGACATATAGAGAGTCAATCTAATGACCTCATAACACCCTATCTTAACTACTAGAGATATTCTGTTCCTTGTTCTGACCAATGATGAACTCCAATTCAAACCTTTGGAGAAGATGATGAAATATACACATTCTTTCAAAAAAGCTGAGTAACTATTCCCCTCATTCATTCCTCTTGGGGAAATAGAATCCATACTAAAAATCATTTTGGCCTCCCACTTAAGGAGTTCACGATCAATATTTCCTCCTCTAATCCCTAACTTAATTTGCTTCATACCATATATGGTCATTCCTTTGGGATTGCCTCCATGGTATCTGAGGAAATGTTTGGCTACTGGAGAAAGCGTTCTAAACTTTTCTAAATCCTGTTTAGCGTTTCTAATGGATCCTGCATGTTCTAATACCCGAACTTTAAGTGGTCTCATGGTTTTCCCTACGTAACTTTTTCCGCAGGGACATTGTAAATGGTAAATTATAACAGTGGCTGTACAGTCTATGAATTCTTCTATATTCCACTTCTTGTTATATCTGTCATGGAAAAATTCTCATGTTACCATATATTGACATGCCTTACAATGCTTACATTGGTAAGATCCTCTTCTCTTATATATGGATTTTTTCATTTTGTTAGAAAAATGGCTATGTACCAAATGGTCTTTTATATTTCGCGATCTTCTCCAACTAGATTGTACCCTTTTTGGTAGGCATTTGGCTAGATCCTTGTCTGTAAACAAAATCTGCCAATGTTTCTGAAGAATAGTATTTATTTCCCTCCATTGATTGTTATATGTACCAATATATCTGATAGGTTCATCCTTCTGATGTATAACCTTGGGTATGAGGAGTGATTCTCGAGGATAGTTCTTAATATCTTTACTGGCTCTTTTTATCATCCTGCCACTGTAGCCTTGTTTTTTCAGTCTATCGCTAATAAGTTTATTCCTATATTCATAGGTTGTTTCTTCCGAACAATTGCGTTTAGCATGCAATAATTCCCCTTTAGGAATAGCTCTAAAGGTAGCCGGTAAATGAGCACTATGGCTGTGCAATAGACTATTTGTGGCTGTAATTTTTCGATAGATGTCAGTGGAAATTGTTCCATCATCCCCTATACTGATGGTCAGATCTAGGAAGTTGATTTCAGCTTGATTCATTTCCATAGTCAATCTAAGATTCAATTCGTTGGTATTTAGAATTTGTATAAATTCTTGACATAGATCTTGCTCCCCATCCCAGAGTTGAAGTACATCATCTATGTATTGAAGATACAATAGAATATGTTGGGTATAATGATCATGGGTTTCTTTAAACACAAATTCTTTCTCCCACCATCCCAGGTAGAGGTTGGCATACGTCGGGGCACAAGCTGTGCCCATAGCCGTTCCTATAGCCTGGATGTAGAACTGTTCGTTACAAATGAAATTATTCTTTTTAATACAAAATCTAGTAGTGATATTAAAAAATCATTAAATTCACTTTGAATTCCCATATCAAGTAAATATTTGGCTGCTTTTATGCCATTATCATGTCCAATGCTTGTATACAAGCTCTCAATATCACAGGATATTAGCCATGTTCCTGGATTGACTACTAAATACTGTAATTTAATTAGTACATCAATTGTATCCCTAACATACGATGGTAATGTAAGAACGTACTTGCGAAGATGTTGATCAATATATATGCTTGCGTTCTCAGTTAAACTGTTCATGCTGGATACAATGGGTCTACCTGGTGGGATAGTATCATTTTTATGCACTTTGGGCAGCAAGTATAATGTAGGAATTTTAGGTTTGTCGACTGTAAGGAAATCAGCATCTTGTTTATTGATAATTCCATCTTTTTTGGCTTGTGAAATCAGATTATTGTATTGGTTCATAAAATTCTGTGTGGGATTAAATATAAGTCGTTTATAACATTTGTTATCATTCAGCTGTCTATTCAATTCATCCAAATACATTTCCACTGGCCATAGTACCATATTCCCTCCTTTGTCGGAGGGTTTAATTATGGTATCCTGCCATTTTGACATTTCCTGTAGAGCTTTTCTTTCTCCCCTGGAAATATTATCATTGATAATACATCGATGGTCAATTGTCTGAAATAATGTGTCCAAATCCTTGGACACCATATCCTGATACACCTTTGCTACCGGACAAATTTTAAGGTCTGGAAAGAAGATAGATTTCCTTTTTATTTTTCTGTAATCATATGGTAACGGAATATTCACATTCAGAGGATTACCCTCCTGTTCCAACTCTTCTAATATGTCAATAGCCATTCGGTCATCTGACGTTAATTGAATATTTTGAGTGGATGTATTAGTTAAACACTCATCCCTGCTTGTGGCTTGATTCACAAAACATTTTTTTAAAAGAATTTTCCTAACAAAGAGATGGAGATCCTTTTCATAGGTGAATCTGTCAATTTTTTGTTTAGGAGAGAAGGACAGGCCTTTTTGTAGTACCTTTATTTGATCTTCTGTAAGTATTCTTTTAGTAAGATTGATAATTTGCAATGTATCATCATTAACCTGTATGTTATCTATATTTTTATTGTTTATTTTCTGTACTTTCTCCGTTCCTGTACTTCCTCTCTCCATTCCCTGGTTTCTCTCTTACTTACCATTCCCCTTCCCCCTCCTGATCTTATATTTACTGAATCCGTGGTGTCTTTCATTTCCAAAGGGAGTTTGCCAAAAAAAATCACTTTTATAATTATGATGTGTGCCATCACGACTAGTACCTTCCCCCTCTGAAGAGTCAATATCCAAGGTAGTGTAGTTAAGAGTATTGGTGGTTTTCTTGTTATATCTGGAGGTGGTATTCCACCTAAAAACCCGATTTAGGGAATAGTCATTTTTATCCCTGTAGAATTTCCTCCGTTTGACTTCTATGATTTCATTCTCAAAGTCCTCAATCTCCTTTTTTAATCTGTTATATGATTGTTGGAATTTATCAATAGATTCAAATTATTTTAACTTATCACTAAGAAGATTGATTTCCTGGGCTGTTTGGGTTAGTACAATCTCATCATGCTTAACTAAGATCTTAATCAAATCCCTAGAGCATTGTGTCAATACTACTTACCATTCCTTTTTTAGTTCTTCATTTGCTAAATCAAAGGATGGGAATAGTTTCGGCCGCAGGCCTCTTGGAACCATATCATTTTTGAGATAACTCTCTGACGACGTTCTATTCCACCATAATTTACTCAGCTTTTTCAATAATTGTTTCAAGATAAAGAGATTTTCTGACCAATCTTTATTAGTTGTATTAGCTCTATCAGGATTAGTTCCTAAAAAGGTTTCCATATTATTTTTACGTTTTTCTCGCCTTTCTTCTAAATCCCTGCTTAGACTGAAAGATGACATGGTGAAAGATCGGGCAATCTAGTGTATGTCAATAATCGAGTACGTGTATTATTATAGAGCAATAACTGTGCTAGTATTATCCAAAATGCTGTATTGACCAGCTATTGGAATATACACAAAAAGAAGCCAAGAGAAATGCTGCACTAGTTAGTACAAATAATATATATAATATTTGTATAACCCCATATATTTCAAGTTGTCAATAAATATAAATGATAATATCTTATTAGTGTAGGGGGTGCAGCCTGATGACAATGCTGAACATATCCAAATATATAGAAGAAAAAGAATGTCTATTACAGGTGAACATGGAAAGTTTAAAACATAACTTTTAATTCGTGTAGTAATAGAATGACTAAAAAATCAATAGCAAAATATCAAAAATAAACAGATACATAGACTATAGACAAACATATATCGTGTGGATTAGATCATTGAAAATGTGTCAATAAAAAAGTGTCAATGAAAAACACTTGGTGTCCCGCTGTGTGATGGATATACAATAAATGTATGATTCATCTGAAATTATGAGAGGGACTATGTATCAATATCTCTATTATATATAATGTAGACAACAATGTAGTTATTGGTCCCACTCTCAATGTATAGATATAATCAGATGGAAATCTAAATATAGCTCTTCATGTGGATTATTGCCACATGGTCGAATATAGTGATTGTATTCCTGTCATGGTTTAAATCATAGGATAATAATAAAGCCGAAATAAGTATATCAATGAAGATATTTCCACTAACTACATACAATACTGTGTATAATCAAAACTGCTGGGAGCCCTGAATATCGCATATGCATAACCCCTATTCAACAGCATGTGTAACATACACTGCCGGTGATGGTGCTACGTGAACCAAATGGTCACTAGTGATGTCCGGGGTAAAAAGATATATAATGCAATATGTGTGTGTTTGTGACCAAATGATAACACTTTATTATATCATATCGAATATTCCACATAAACAATAATTCATGGAAATATTCATATAGAGAAATCATATCCGTTGGATGATCTTTATTGAATAAATCAGATATTATTCATATGAGAGGTGGCTGTGTGCAATAGATAATACAAAATTTATTCTTTATAAATACAGGTTGAGTCTCCCATATCCAAATATTCCGAAATACGGAATATTCCGAAATACGGAATATTTTTAGCATGATTGAGATAGTGAAACCTTTGATTTTTGATGGTTCAATGTATACAAACTTTGTTTAAGGCATAAAATTATTAAAAATAAAGTATAAAAGGACCTATAGGCTGTGTGTATAAGGTGTATATGACATATAAATGAATTTCTTGTATCTACACAAACTTTGTTTGAGCCACAAAATTATTGAAAGTGTTGTATAAACTGACCTTCAGGCTGTGTGTATAAGGTGTATATAACACATAAATGCATTCTGTGTTTAGATTTGGGCCCTATTCCTAAGACATTTCAATATGGTAAGCAATTATTCCAAAATACGGAATATTCTGATATCCAAAATACTCCTGGTCCCAAGCATTTTGGATATGGGAGACTCAACCTGTAATCACAGTCACATTCTGTCTCTCAATATAGATGGGCTCTCCTTATTGTATCAGTAAGTGTAGTTCAGGTGTAAAATGGCTTGAAATATTATAATGTTTGATACAATGTTGCTAGACACAACAAAGCGGCAAGATTCGCGCTGCGTATGTAATATAAGGTAGACAGCATCAATATATTAATCCTCAGTACATTCCCAAACGTGTATTAACACTGCGCATAGATTAGTATAAAGGGTAAGTAAGTAAAAATAAGTATTGGTTGTATGCTGCAGTAAATTAGCCACAGACAATGGGCATGGAAATGAATGTTTCCTGGACGCTAACACAGTCTATGAGTTCAGCACAATTAAGTGTCCTGCATGATCGTGCACATCAGCTGTTCATAGCGTCTAGCCTATTCCTATATGATAGATCACAATGATTCAACAGGCATCACATATATCATTATTAATCTAAGTAAACATAAGGTCGCACAGCGGGACCTGCCGCCAACGCGTGTTTCGCGGAAAAGAGCTTTATCAAGGCTAACCAGATTGCCCTGTCTGGTGTTCTCATATACATGTGTTTGTCCAATCCAAATTCATTCTTCCAGTCACATGTCAATCTCAATCAGGTGCATTCCACTCATGTTAATCAGACCAAGTAACCATTATCTGAATGCAAGAGAGAAAGCATATTAATTAAGTATATTCCCCGCAAGAAATGTGAAATATAAAAATAGTCTATCGATTAAACTTGATGATTAGTAGTTACTAATTCTATATTCTCCTCCACATATACATTTTTATTACAAATCAATACATCCATACTAATAAATCTAATATCCAGTAATAAGTGATCAAAATAAAATATAGGAAAATTATATATCAATAGATAAATATTATTCAAAGATAAAAAATCTATTCAAGCCAAAGAATATTAGTGAAAAAATAATAAATGTAAATATGATACAATAAATTAACTGAGAAATACAATACATGACAGTGAAAAATGAGTAAAAATAAAAATAAAAAGTGCCAAACCAATGTCATGTGCTAAAAAAACTGATAATCAATGTGTAATAAACAACAAAAACAGCCTATAAATAGTACCTATCGTGAGTGACAAATATATATAAATTCATGTGCTACCTGAAATAATTGTGTAAGATATAGGTAATATATACCTATAAAATAACCTAACTTAGTGTACGTTATTGGTATCGTCTATTAAATATTAATAGTGCTTACATATAAAAATATATAAAAATTTACAAAATATAATGTGCTCATTCTCATACATATATCAATCGAAAACAATAATTATACTAAATATTGTCATGGATGATATCTGTTAACAATAGATCCAATTATTGTGAATCACATCTATAAATAGTTTAAATTCCATAATTAGTTCCACTGGTGGAAGATGGATGGATATATAGTTGGATAGGACATATAGAGAGTCAATCTAATGATATCATAACACCCTATCTTAACTACTAGAGATATTCTGGTCCTTGTTTTCTGGTCCGTGTCCTGCACGATCATGCAGGACACTTAATTGTGCTGAACTCATAGACTGTGTTAGCGTCCAGGAAACATTCATTTCCATGCCCATTGTCTGTGGCTAATTTACTGCAGCATACAACCAATACTTATTTTTACTTACTTACCCTTTATACTAATCTATGCGCAGTGTTAATACACGTTTGGGAATGTACTAAGGATTAATATATGGATGCTGTCTACCTTATATTACATACGCAGCAAGAATCTTGCTGCTTTGTTGTGTCTAGCAACATTGTATCAAACATTATAATATATCAAGCCGTTTTACACCTGAACTACACTTACTGATACAATAAGGAGAGCCCATCTATATTGAGAGACAGAATGTGACTGTGATTATTTATAAAGAATACATTTTGTATTATCTATTGCACACAGCCACCTCTCATATGAATAATATCTGATTTATTCAATAAAGATCATCCAACAGATATGATTTAGCTATATGAATTATTTCCATGAATTATTGTTTATGTGGAATATTCGATATGATATAATAAAGTGTTATCATTTGGTCACAAACACACACATATTGCATTATATATCTTTTTACCCCGGACATCACTAGTGACCATTTGGTTCACGTAGCACCATCACCGGCAGTGTATGTTACACATGCTGTTGAATAGGGGTTATGCATATGCGATATTCAGGGCTCCCAGCAGTTTTGATTATACACAGTATTGTATGTAGTTAGTGGAAATATCTTCATTGATATATTTATTTCGGCTTTCTTATTATCCTATGATTTAAACCATGACAGGAATACAATCACTATATTCGACCATGTGGCAATAATCCACATGAAGAGCTATATTTAGATTTCCATCTTATTATATCTATACATTGAGAGTGGGACCAATAACTACATTGTTGTCTACATTATATATTATAGAGATATTGATACATAGTCCCTTTCATAATTTCAGATGAATCATACATTTATTGTATATCCATCACACAGCGGGACACCAAGTGTTTTTCATTGACACTTTTTTATTGACACATTTTCAATGATCTAATCCACATGATATATGTTTGTCTATAGTCTATGTATCTGTTTCTTTTTAATATTTCGCTGTTGATTTTTTAGTCATTCTATTACTACACGAATTAAAAGTTACGTTTTAAACATTCCATGTGCGCCTGTAATAGACATTCTTTTTCTTCTATATATTTGGATATGTTCAGCATTGTCATCAGGCTGCACCCCCTACACTAATAAGATATTATCATTTATATTTATTGACAACTTGAAATATATGGAGTTATACTAATATTATATATATATTATTTTTACTAACTAGTGCAGTATTTCTCTTGGCTTCTTTTTGATGGGAATATTCAATAGATAGTAGGGATCAGCAAGGACCCAGCGTGCACGCGCATCGCTGGTCCTTGCCGGCTATCCATTACATGACTTTGTGAATAATGCGACCAAAACATCCTAGTATCTGGTACATTATCATGCATGCACTAGCAGTATTTACTATATATATACTGTATATTTACAGAATAAAGGATCCCCAACCATGTGCATTCTAATGGTTAGCCATTAGCCAAGCCTCTGTTTAGGATGGCCACACCCCTTCTGGAGGCTAAACACACCCCTAGGTATGGGTCCCTATCACTGCACCCCAAGTGAATCCTTTATGCCCCAGTCTGACACTGCCCAAGGCAAATAATATGCCTTTGTCAGAACTTTATATGTGTCTAACAAATAGTCCAAACTTTACAGATTTCTTTTGTTTATGCTTTAGCCAGGTGCTTTAGACAGTTACGATTGCACCTCCTCTGTTAATTCCAATAGCCAGGGGAAAATGGTTCAGATTTTGGAGAGTGGTTGCCAAAAGCAACCAATCAGATTTAACTGTCATGTTAAAGACTGTGCTTGATAATTAACAGCTACTGGGTTGCTTTGGGTAATTCTCCACTTTATCACCCTCAAGGCATGATACATATCTCCCTCAATCTGACAGTGCACTCTAAATGCCACGTATCCAGTAAACGATTCGCTCCAAGGACGATATCATATAGTGTCCCCGGCAGTGGTGTGCTCAATGTCATTAATGATATAATTCAGTGTCGGCAACTTCCCTCACCCCTGAACCTGCACATCCTACCGATATCATCAGGTTGGGCAGCAGATTCGGGTGATGATCAACGTCGTGAACGACCAGCGGAAGAGCACAATGCTTGTCATTGATGGCATATCCACTGGATGATTTAGTGAATGACTGAATGATAATAATATTGTTATCGTTCAGTCATTCAAAATATCATCTAGTGAATACGCGGCTTAAGTCAATTATGGCTTCATTCAACAACAATACCATTAGCCATTTAGTATAATTGTGTTCAGTATCACTGCATCTCACAGGGAAACTTATTAATATGCCTCTGGTATTTATCATGTGTTTCCTATCTGGCAAAGACCAGTGCTGTCTCTCTGCTTTACGGTATCCCCAATGTGTTGTCATCAGCTTTGTACTGCTGGGGGCAGGTTACTAACAAATTCATATGTATAGACATATCTTGCTGCTGCATTATGTAATACTGGTATATATTTCTAGCCTCCAGAAGGGGTGTGGCCATCCTAAACAGAGGCTTGGCTAATGGCTAACCATTAGAATGCACATGGTTGGGGATCCTTTTTTCTGTAAATATACAGTATATATATATAGTAAATACTGCTAGTGCATGCATGATAATGTACCAGATACCAGGAGGTTTTGGTCGCATTATTCACAAAGTCATGTAATGGATAGCCAGCAAGGACCAGCGATGCTTGTACACGCTGGGTCCTTGCTGATCCCTACTTTCTATTGAATATTCCCATCAACCTGACAATGATCATCAGGTTCAGCATGTTCAGAGATAGGATGTCGGTCTCCTGTACTGAATGACGTTCAGTGAACGCCACTCAGTGTGGGCACTGCACCTAGGCGACCTAAAGGACTGAACACTAGTCATACAGTTGTTCAGGTCGCCTAGTGGATAAGCCCTAAGACTCAGAAAAAAAAGACCAGAGACAGAATCGGAGACAGTCTACAGTGCAAGCAAGAACCAACAGAATAATAGACTATTTGGATAAGATAGACCAGGAAAGAGAGAAAGCAACTTTCAGGTGTAAACCAACATGAGAGAAGACATTTTGTAGAATATATACAGTGACAAAAGAAGAGAAAAAAGAAAGGGGTTTACTGCTATAGTGCACTTGTCATGCCGACGTACGTTTCGCTCAATGCTTTTTTATTTGCCTTGATAAAGCATTGAGCGAAAAGTACGTCAGCACGAGTGTCCTCCGTACTTTAGACTGCCTGCATTCTAATATAAAGTAAAGAGAAATGATGCAATGAATATTTGTGTATCAGTAAAGAGAAATTATTAAATGCATATCAATGTTTTAGCGGCATAGTCTCAGAAATGTATACCTATGAACCAGCAACATCAGCAATCACACTGACTGCTAACTGTCAATTAAAGTAGCAGTAACTAAGTGTCTCTCCGCCTGATAATCTATGTATATACTACAATGTATTAGTGGAATATTGTCAGATACACTGCTCCCTAATTTAGCAGATTGCTGACAGTGAATTATGCAATTGAATATGACTGCTGTATAATTAAAAGCCATCAACAATGCTCTATATAATAAAAGCAATCATAGCTGAATACAAACCTATGAACCAGTGGCATCAGCATTCACACTGACTGCTAACTGTCAATTCCAGTAGCAGTAACTAAGTGTTTCTCTTCGTGATAATTTATGTATATACTACAATGTATTAGTTGAATATTGTCAGATACACTGCTCCCTAATTTAGCAGATCACTAACAGTGAATTCTGCAATTGAATATGACTGCTGTATAATTAAAAGCTTTCAGAAATGCACTATATAATAAAAGCAATCATAGCTCAATACATACTTCATTAGGTTAATAGGTTAACAGAGAGAAATCTGCATAAAATCCAATTTCTGCAGAGAATAATCGCATATATACATAGCAGCATGCTAACTAACACCAAACTGCCGACTGTGAGCTGTATGATTCAGTGTGATTACCATGTGATGACAAATCATCTGTAAATGATAAATAACTTTTCTACACACTAATCAAATCTCACTGACATAAGTGTAGAACTCCAGTACCCGATGGGAAATTATTCTCCACTGTGCAAAGGAGAGTCAAGATACAGTGTATATGAATAATTAGATGCAGTGTGCTGTTTAAAAGATACTAAGTATCCAAATTTGGAGCACTTACTAAGAGAACCTGAGACAAACTCTATAGAAATACATAACACTTCTAGGCATATCATATATTAGCTTGGACAAGTAAAGGAATAATATTTAATTCCTGAGTAATTAAATTGAGAAGGATAATAAGATATCTTAAAAACACTAAAATAATAATCTCTTATAGGAACACCATTAAAAAGGAACGTGAGGGCACTCCTCCCTAGCAGAAGATTTTAAACTCTATTTACATTCTATACACTACTATCATTTTAATAATTCGCTGCTATTCTAAAATGTGTCTTAATTAATTATAACAATAAAAGTTAGGTTTTATGTTTATACATCAATACATTTGAACAGATATATTATTTTTGTATGTTATTTGGGGACAAGTGTACTATTGAAGTAAAACCCCTTTCTTTTTTTCTCTTCTTTTGTCTCTGAAACAATTATATAAAGGGGAATTAGTGAGCCTTTATATAGTGTGAGCATGTGGTAGGGAATATACACTGTAAGCTCCACGGGGGCAGGGACAGATGTGAATGGTCAGATATTCTCTGTACAGCACTACGGAATATGTGTGTGCTATATAAGTAACTGATAATAATAATAATAATAATAATAATAATAATAATAATAATAATTAGTGGCACTCCTGTATGGTAACAGGATCAGTTTGAAGGTTAAACAAATAATAAACTATCTAATGTAACAGTGATTATCCCCATAACACCACTTATAAAACTACAAGATAAGTGAGTGACTAGTGTGGGAATTAAACTGTATTTTAAAAGAATATATACAGTACCTATAGGAGAACCAGGAGTGAATAAACTTAAGAAAAGTATGTGTGCTATAAATACACATTACTATTGAAGAGTTTCTATCTGTGCTGCATTTCCAGGTTATATGATATTTAGGTTTGCCCATAGACCTCAGCAGCCATCTCATCCCATCTTCAAAATAAATAAATAAATAAATAAATAAATGTATTCTACTAGAAATAAAAAAATACATTTGTTACCATCCTGCAAGAGGAATATATTATAAAAAATATTAGAAATGAAATAAAACACACTGAATTTTAAATTAGCCAATATGACTTTAACAACTCACACACAACAAGAAGTAAGATGCTGCTACTATTTTTGATGCCAAGACCCAGATCACTGTGGCCATAAATCCAAGCCTACAGTATTTAAATTGACAGCTACACAGTACCACTCAGTTTCTGCATCCTCAATTGAATCCAAGCTAGTACTTATATTGTCATGTATACATCTCACACTGCATATCCTGCTTGCTTTTTATTTAAAGGGGCATTTTATTTTAAAACTTACGGTATGTATATATAGAAGATTGCGCAGTACCTCTTATGCTCTGCATGCTGGAAGTATATACTAATTTATCTTATATTCTAAATGTACTGTACAAAACACTGAACCCAGACCATTTATTTAGCCTTTTTTGTACTACAATCAGTCTTTTATTTCCAAGCCACCCACAGTCCCTACATACATGCTTGTAATGGGTCCCTCTCATAGGCCAAATGTAGTGAAGACATTTTATTAAATACATCATCTAATGCAATGTTTTGATATACCCATTGGATGGCTAAGACATCCAATCACGATTATGATAACACTGCACCAAATGCTGTATTCAGCACTCGAATATCGGAAAGAGGATTAACTCTTAAAATACAGAACATGACAGAGAGATAAACCAATGAATACATCCTGTAATATACTATGGTGATTGCAATGAAAAATATATTGTTACAGTGTAAGTGCAGACTTACCCGATAATCCATAGGTTTCAGAGTTTCTCCAACTTGCCATATGTCCTAGAACATACAGTATGCAAAAGGTAAAACATCCAGTATAAAGCAAAATTATTTATAAAGTCTAAGGGCATTATGTAATACGGTGTGGGATACTGGAACTGTAGATATTTGGACAAGTTAACATCAAATGCAAAGTGGAGATAACCAGGTTATGTGTGTGCATACAGTATTTGTATTTATTTGTATAGTTACAGATAGAGCTGCATCTGTGTAAATCAGATCTTAAGGTGAGTTGTAGTGACGTCTAGCAGGAAGATAGCAATTCCCTGGTATAAAGACAGCTGTATCAAAGGTTTCACTTAGATGTAATATGGAATTGGGAGCAACCTGGGAAATCTAGATCGCACAGCTGAATAAAACTGACTATAATCAGTATTATCTGGCAGGAAGGTAGTTGGAGATATAATAACTTATGCTTAATGTGAGAAAACTGATCACCCTAATGCAATATTAATAAAAATGCATTTAATGATGAAGCAGTAGTACAACAGCAAATAAATAGTTTTGTTTCTATCTTCTGTGTAGAATATGAATTCCTCGTATGAGCTGGGAATGCACTTTTCTCCTGCACACTTGGCCAAAGAGCTTACAGTACCATATTAACACAGGGAAAGCTGCTATACCTTAGGTTTCTTAAACATGGGTTTAATTTTAATGCACACAATCTCAAAGCATATGAAAAGTGTTATGACACTAATAGCCCACCATTATATGTAAGAGAAACTCATTCATTATCCCTTGTTTTCCCTAATGGTGCGTACACACGGTATGACTTTTATGAACGATTTGAACAATAACAATATCTATGGTCTTTCATGCATGCAGGCCAACTTGGACAATTTTGTAAAGATTTGTCTGTAAAAAGATAGCTTCACTGAAATATCTATCATAGATATCTATCAGTGTGTACAACCAAAATCATTTGACCTGCACTACAGAAAGTTGGAGGGAAATCTATCAATGATATCTATGGTTGTTCAAGTTACTCCGTGTGTATGCAGCATTACTGCCAAATCAAATAAGTAATTAAGGGGCATAATGATGAATTTACTGTATACAACCCCACAGTCTGATAGTAATATACTGCTGTTCTCTACTTTGTATGAATTTAGATTTTGGCTGCTTCATTTCAAACCATTAAGCACAACGGAGGTTTATGGCAACACTCATTCAGCAGTTGTTAGCAGGCAAGTATCAGTGACCACCTGATGTGTGTATGACACTAAATACAGGGGAGCTTTGAGCTGCATTATTTACTTCTTTGTAGTGTTACTGTTCTTCATACATGATGTGAACACGCTTTACTTCACAATTCAAGAATTTGTCTTTCACATTTAATTTGTGTAGTTTATAAATAACCTTTGTACAAGCCTTAAATTGTCTTTATTATGAGTCACAATCATATTATGATTTCAGTGATACAGCTCTTATTACATTATCAATAGTGTGATATTTTGCAGCAATAGCTTTATTTTCCAGTATTTAACATTGTCTAACTGTGTTTTTGCAATATCAAAAGTATCAAGATAAATAAGATAATTTATGAAACTGTAAAAGTGCATATCTGCCATACATACATGTTACACAAATGCTCTTATTTGTCCTGCGTGTACATGCATACATGTAATTTTTGCTTTTGACACATGTCTTTGCTTAGATGCTTTGCACTATTATTTGTAGGATTGAAATCTAGATGTGAATGCATGTGCCTGATAAAGTAATATACCGTAATCCCTTTAAAGTAATTTCAACTATCACTTTTAGACCATAGATTAATTAATTATTGTGTTTTAGAAATACTGTAACATGATCAATAACAACCATGCAGCATGTCAGTCTGACCATTCAATATTGCACCACAGTACAACAAATTCACTGTTCTACTGGATTAATAATTAATACTATATGGCTCATCTATATCAACTGGGAAAAAATCTTATATTTTTCAGCTATCTACTAACTAGGAATAATTCCTCCAATTGGCACATTCTCCTTTTCTCTATTATTTATATATCTCAGCATGTAAGATGGAGTAATACAGGTTGAGTCTTCCATATTCAAAATGCTTGGGACCGAGGATATTTTGGATATCGGAATATTCTGTATTTTGGAATATTTGCATACCATAATGAAATATCTTGGTAATGGGACCCAAATCTAAACACATAATTTATGTTTCATATATACCATATACACACAGTCTGTAGGTAATTCTATACAATATTTTCAATACTTTTGTGGCTCAAACAAAGTTTGCTTACATACATGAAATTAATTTATGTTTCATATACACCTCATACACATAGCCTGAAGGTCATTTTATACAATATTTTAAATACTTTTGTGCCTGAAACAAAGTTTGTGTACATTAAATCATCAAAATGCAAAGGTCTAACTATCTCAGTCATGCTAAAAATATTCCATATTTTGGAATATTCCCTATTTCAGAATATTTGGATATGGGAGACTCAATCTGTATGTTATATCATCCCCAGGTGCTAGCATGTGATTCCTTTACAAATGTGCACAATAGCACAGGAAGCAGAACAAATAGTATGTCAGCAACATTAACTCGTTATTGTAGTGTCACAAAAAACACTCACAATGTCTGAAAATGTTGATTATCTTTAGTTTTTTTGATGCACCTTCTATTTAGCATTTTGATTTACAGTAACATGTCAATAAAATTGTTGAAAGCATATCCAATACATGGCCCATGTTCTTAGAAGTATGATTAACATGATACAGTTAGCTTAGGGGTAAGGTCATTTTGGGGTAGTAAACAATGGATACTATTAGACTATACAGAAACGTATCTATGCATACATATAATCAGGCCCACCAAGAGCCGTGGCGGGCCCCGGTAATAGGGGCATGGTCTAATAGCAGGAGATGTGGCCACGCCCCCTTGCCGATAGAAAACAAAAAAAAGATTTGCAGCTCTGCTTCGCGGCGCTGTGCGCTGGGGAGTGTGGAGCGCTCTGAGCCCCCTCAGCCCAGCGCAAAGCCAGGGGGGCGCTTAGCAGCCACGAGCAGTCTCCAACTGCAGCTCAGCACATGCTGTGTGCTGGGCTGCTGTGAGGGGGGGCAGCGCCAGACCCGGGCCCCTCAGAAAGCCCGGGCCCGGGTAATCTGTACCCGCTCCCCCCCTCTCTGTGCCCCTGCATATAATATTATCAATAAAAACTATTTACCAAATTCTGTACATGTCAGTGCCTATCCTGAGGTTGGCATGCTAAGTACTGAAAACATTTGGTTATTATATGATGTCTTCTCTGTAGTACAACTTTATGTGGATGGTCTTTTTAAACATTTCAACAACTGCTAAGAGAAACCAGCCTCTTTTATAGATACCGTTGTGTCATGCTGTGCATGCACAATTTGGGAATGGTCACATGTCCCTTCCGAAGACTTTGCTACACTGACTGGCCCCAAGAAGCAAGTTTCTAGTGTATATTCTAACCTTAATGCCATCTATTTACCAGTTGTTCTACTTCACTCAAAACTGAGGTGGGAAGTGGACCTTGGTCCCCTTTCTGATGAGGACTGGGGTCACTTAAGGATACAAGTCCCTGTGTTCGGTACCATCCGATTCATTAATATCTTTTAAATAGGTGTACCAATCTCTTTTTTCCTTAGTCCAAATGGACTTTGCCCTGATTCTAGCTCTCCTTATTGTGGGGTCGTACACTCCAGGTTCTGGCATTTGCTTTGGGATTGTCCTGGTGTTGTTGCTTTCTGGACTTGTGTATGGGCAGATATTAACTTCACCGCTCTTATGCTCCCCTCATTAGATCCTAACATGAGCTTTTTGGGCTTTTAGTCTGAAAGAGCAGTAAAATAAAGTTCACTATAAATATAAAGTTAACCTTACTGCCCTTGCTAAAGTCCTAATTGCCAGGACATGGTTTGCTTAGGAATACTCTGACCTATTTAAATAGAGAGCTCTGGTTAATGAAGTTTCTATGAAGATACCTATGCACCAACAGGCGTGTCCTCCCATAATACTGTACCATCAGATCTAGGATCGTTGGTGTAATTCTAGGTTTGTTATATATGGGGACCCTCCTGCCAGTCTATAATTTGGTTTGCATTTCATGTTGCTCTACCACCTTTGCTCTTAATCTTTGATATGCATGTTCATATTAACAAATGATTAAGCTTCTAAAGTTCAGATGGACTTAGTCATTTCTGGACTTCACTCATTACATCCATACATGCAAGTTTAAGTACTTATTTTTTTCTATTAAAAAAACACTTTGATTCTGGGCTTTTTGGGTCTATTAATATTATGATTATATTATAATATATTATTACTCTTCGAAAAGCCCTCACATTGGATATAGGATAAAAATGCGTCAAAGGATCCCCAATTGTTTTACTCTTTGATTGACAAGACTTTTATATTGCTGTCTGTATCACAGGAGTCTGAGCTTTAACATGGACCTATGCAGTACACTTTATCACACTCCTGCTGATCACTGGAAACTGGCTGATTACCACAGACCAAGGGGGAAAAGTGCAATGGTCATGTAAGACAGCCCTGAGCTGGTCCATGCTATTATAACCCTGTGAGAGGGACTTTGTGCATGCCAATATAATATACCACCATTGATCACTGGAAGCCGGCAGTGTACTGCAGACCCAGGTGGGAAGTGCAGCGGTCAAGTAAGATACTTTTAAGCAGAACCATGTCAATTTATCTGAGGAGAGGAACTTTTCATATTGGATTGGGAAGATAGTGTAGCGATTATTTATTACAGCTTTGAGCTGTGTTGTGGTGTTGGTGATCTTGATTTTCAGTATGAATACAGACTGTGAAAGCGGGGCCTCATGAACCTTCTAACTTTTTGGGTTTTAAGCAGAAGGCATCAGAAAAGAGAGAAACTTTACTTATTTGTGTCTGGTAATTACCTGGATGGTTTCCCAGCAATGATATAAGCTACACTCTTTATGTTTTTCCAGAGGCAGTGATCTGTATCTGTGAATCAGAGCTACATACAAAAAGGCCGGCAGGATATATGTGTTCATATAAATATATATAATTGCCTCTATGTCACTTAAACAGTATAAGTGAATTGTGAGAATTGATTTTACCTGTATAATAGCTTGACACTATTGAACAGATACTAGTTAATTAGGTGATTTCAAGATGTTTAATTTTATGCTGATATTTTTAGTGGAAATGTAATTAGATGGGTAATGTGTATTACTCTTTACAATTAAATGTGTGGATTTTAACACAAAAAATTGAGTTCAGACTGATTCTATTCTGCCATTTCATAATATTGATAGAGCCAACAAGCGCAGAGTCAAAGTGTTTTTCTAGTGTATCAGTATGTATGCAGCATTCACAAGCTCATAGAGAGATTCTACAGCTGTTTTTAATTATTTAAGTCCTATTAACATAAGGACCTAAGAGAATATCAGTGTGTAACAGCTCTGAAGCAAATTTTGAGTTGTTCTGGTAAAATGTTTTCTATGACAGCCTTTTCAGTTGTTCTACATTAATTATCCATTTGTTCATTAATTGTTTTCCTACTTTGGGGCGGGGGGCTCCATTTTTTGAACTTGCCCTGGGCTCCAAATACCCTAGTTATACCACTGCACAGACCATTTATATTTCCTTTTAAGTTCTATACACTATGTTCATTTATTTATTTTCCTTTTACTGGAATACTGAAGGAGAGTATATAAAATCAGTCTTTTATTTGCAAGCCTCCCACAGTCCCTACATACATGCTTGTGATGAGTCCCTCTCATAGGCCAAATACAGTGAAGATGTTTTATTAAATACATGATCTAATACAATGTTTTGATAAAACCTATTGGATGGCTAAGACATCCAATCACAATTATAAACACTGCACTAACTGCTGTATTCAGCCCTTGAGCATTGGAAAGATGATTAACTCTTAAAATACAGAACATGACAGAGAGATAATCCAATGAATACATTCTGTAATATACTTTAGTGATAGCAATGAAAAATATTTGTTACAGTGTAAATATAGACTTACCTTACTACAGTATTGTTCCACCATCCATTCAACATGCCCTGTCTTTTCCTAGAAGATACAGTATGCAAGAGATAAAACATCCAGTATAAAGCAAGATTCCTTATAAAGTCTAAGGGCCATAATGTAATACAGTGTGAGACACTGGAAATGTAGAGATTTGGGCAAGTTAGTCATCAAATGTAAAGTGGAGATAGAAATATAGAAAAATGAGTCCGCACAAGTGATACAATAATAAATTGAAAATATGATGTATGAAGATCAGAACAAAGTGATAAATACCAACATAATGGTCTATCACATGCAATAAATTCTAGATGACTCTAGGTTGGTGGTGCACCCACAATAATTTCTGCAATACACATATGGGTAAGTTATTGTAAAGAACAAAAACTGAAGAAAAAGACAAATATGTCTTTGTGGGCGCACTCTTGAAACGATATGAAGAAGTAATGAATGGAATGTTATTAAAACTTAGCATTTAATACATAAACTTACTAAAAAAAATTATCTTCAAATTGGTGATACATACACAATTTTTTTTAAAAGATATTATTTTCACACTTTGATATTTAAATAAATATCGACATATTGATACTATGATCAGAATGAGAGAGAATCATGGTGATACATAGTGGTTGTATATTATGCATAAAGAACCAAGGGTTAAATAGAAAATCGATCAGCAGATTAGACCCCTATCCACATCTGACATACACTGGTCAGTGTAGAAACAAAGGAGGGTAAATACCCAATGTATAGAAAAAATATATCTAGCGATAATTAACCAATGGATATGTGCAAGATAAAGAAAAGGCAGGCATATATACTTAAATTAGATGGATCTCTTATTCCTATATATACACTTATAGAGTCCACAGTACACACAGAGAGAACACACACAGCAAATAAATAAACTGACTGACATGAGATTAATTAGCAGGTAATTCAAAATAAATAATACATAGAAAATCAGTCAATTTGGTTGACAATATTCTAGCTGCAGTTTTAAATCTCAGAGTGCTGTGAAGGAGTTTTCGTATTGGAGCACAGGTAAATATAACAAACTCACACCAGAACACAGATAACAATCGATGTCATAATACACTGAAAACCATTACCTGCTAATTACCTGAATTACCTGCTAATTAATCTCATGTCAGTCAGTTTATTTATTTGCTGTATGTGTTCTCTCTGTGTCCACTGAGGACTCTATAAGTGGATATAGGAATAAGAGATCCATCTAATTTAAGTATATATGCTCGCCTATTCTTTATCTTGCACATATCCATTGGTTAATTACGGCTAGATATATTTTTTCTATACATTGTGTATTTACCCTCCTTTGTTTCTACACTGACCAGTGTATGTCCGATGTGGATAGGGGTCTAATCTGCTGATCGATTTTCTATTTAACCCTTGGTTCTTTATGCATGATATACAACCACTATGTATCACCATGATTCTCTCTCATTCTGATCATAGTATCAATATGTCAATATTTATTTAAATATCGAAATGTGAAAATAATATCTTTTTTTAAAAATTGTGTATGTATCACCAATTTGAAGGGAATTGTTTTTAGTAAGTTTATTTATTAACTGCTAAGTTATAATAGCATTCCATTCATTATTTCTACATATCGTTTCAAGAGTGTGCTCACAAAGACATATTTGTCTTTTTCTTTGGTTTTTGTTCTTTATAATAACTTCCCCATATGTAAAGTGGAGATAACCAGGTTATGTGTGTGCATACAGTATTTGACCTATCTAAAGAAAACATATTTCTTTGTTTAGTTATAGATAGAGTTGCATCTGTGTTAATCAGATCTTAAGGTAAGATGTACTGTACAGTAGTGATGTCTAGCAGGATGACAGGAATTCTCTGGTATAAGAAAAGCTGTATCAAGGGTTTTACCTGAGAGGTTTACTGAGAGGTTATTTGGAATTGGGAGCAAGCTGGAAAATCTAGATTGCACAGCTGAATGGCGCTGTCTGTGATCAGTATTATCTGGCAGGAAAGTATTTGGAGATATAATAACTTATTCCATTCCAGTGATTAAAAGGTCTAAGCTGGTTATTAGAAATGTCACTGTTTGGACCAAGAGAGCTCTATTAAGTTTGCAGGGCTGTTTTGAATGTTCTGACTAGGACTTGCTTATTGAGGAGGCAATGGTGGATTCATGTACTCATGTAGATGTATTGGCCTCTATGATTTTGATGTATTTAAATTGTTGCACAGAGAGTGTAACTAGGAGAAAGGTAATTCAACTATTTCCAAATGAGAAGCCATTGATGAATAATGAGGTCCAGTCTCTATTAAGATCTTGGTATAGGGCATTTAGGGCAAAATATTGTATGGCTTATGAGATTACCCACTCAAATTTGAAAAAGGATATAGACTTGGCTAAAGAGGCATACTCAAATAAAATTGAGAGTAAATTTAGAGAGTTTTGTGATGCTAGGTCAATGTAGCAAGGGATTAAGGATTTAACTGACTATAAAAACTTAAATTCCCATAACTTTAAAAAAGATGGCCCCTTAGCAGATGATTTTAATAAATTTTATTCTAGGTTTGAGGTGGCTAACTCCATTCCTGCAGTAAAAATATGTGATCCCACATTAGATGGTCTGTTGGAATTATTGGAGTCTGAGGTCAGGTTTTGCTCATGTAGAACTTTTGCTAGTAAGTCACCAGGTTTGGATTGCATTCTGGGTAGGGTCTTGTGAGTGTATGCTGATCAGTTAGCAGACATTTTCACCAAAATTTTTAATCTTTCATTAGCTCAATGTATTGTTACGCAATGTTTTAAAATGTCAACAATTATTCCTGTCCCTAAATCTACAACAGTAATGGGCCTGAATGAATATCGCCCAATTGCGCTTACATCATTATTGATGAAGTGTTTTGATAGATCTGTCTTGGGCCACCTTAGGAGTAGCGTATTGGTGGGTTTTGACTTCCATCAGTTTGTGTACAGGTCAAACATGTCCACCGAGGATGCTGCTCTTACACTTCTTCATAAGGTTCTTTGTCATTTGGAGAACAAGGAATCTTATGTAAGATTGTTATTTGTGGACTATAATACCATTGTAACAGCGGTGCTAATTGCTAAACTCTGAGATTGGCTTTGATGTGCCTATATGTTTCAGATTATTTGATTTTTGACCAATCACCCGCAGTCACTCAGGATGGGTACTACTGTTTTGTCTAAGCTTGTACTGAGCACAGGAGTCCCTGAAGGATGTGTTTTAAGACCTTTTTTATATTCAATATATACTTCCGTCTGTACTACTAAATCAGAGTCCGATTTTGTTATAAAATTTGCAGATGATACTACTCTTGTGAGTCTGATTAGTAAGGGAGATGAGGACAGTTATAGGGAGGGGTTAAGGCAGCAGGTTAAGAGGGGGCAGAGTAACAATTTGTTGCTAAATAGTAAAAAAACACATGAAGGTGGTTACAGATTATATAAGATCTAGGAAATCTACTCCACAGCCATTGTTTTTGAATGACGAGAAGTTAGAGATGGTTAGTGGGATTAAGTTTTTAGGTATTAACTTTACTGAGCATTATCATGGTCCTCCCACATTGCAGCTATGGTTGGTAAGGCTCAGTAATGCCTTTTCTTTCTATGAAGACTTTGATCAGTGGGATTATAAAAGCCAATGCTTGTAAATTTTTACTGCTGCATGATTGGGAGTCTACTGACTTATGCTATTATGGTGTGGTATGGGAATTGCAAGTGTTCTGATCGCAATTCTGTAAATAGGGTCGTTAAAGCTGCTGAGGGAATTATTGGCCAATCTCTGCCAAAGTTGGATGATATTATCTCTAGGAGGAGTAAAGCAAAAGCCGAGAAAATTATTTCTGACCCAAGCTGTCCATGTTACTCACCCATGTTACATTGCTGCCCTTCAAGAAAAGCTATGGATGTCTTAGACGCAGAACCAGCAGGTTGCATAACAGTTTTTTTCCTTCTACAATTGTCTGAACCTTTAAAACTGTGTATTTTAACATTTTATGTGAGTTGTAAGTGTATTGCATTATAATTTCACTTACACATTATTTAATGTTGTACTGACAGCAATAATTTTTTCTATCCTATTATACTTTATTTGAGAAAGCTCATCACCCTAATGCAATATTAATAAAAATGCATTTAATGATGAAGCAGTAGTACAACAGCAAATAAACAGTTTTGTTTATATCTTCTGTGTAGAATATGAATTGCTGGTTGGAGCTCTGAATACACTTTTCACCTGAACACTTGGCCAAAGAGCTTACATTACCATATTAACACAGGGAAAGCTACTTTACCTTAGGTTTCTCAAACTTGGGTTTAATTTTAATGCACACAATCTCAAAGATTATGAAAAGTGTTATGACACTAATAGTCCACCATTATATGTAAGAGAAACTCATTCATTATCCCTTACTGTCCCTTACTGCCAAGTCAAATAAGTAATTAATGGGGGGACCTTTAAGGGCATAATGATTAATATACTTTACACTACCCCACAGTCTGATTGTATTATATTACTGCATTGTGTGAATTTAGGTTTTAGCTGCATCATTTTAAACCATTAAACACAATGGAGGTTTATGGCAACACACATTCAGCAGTTGTTAGCAAGCAGGTATCAGTGACCACCTGAGCTTTGAGCTGTATCCTTTAGTGCAGTGTTACTGTTCCTCATGTATGATGTGAATGCACTTTGCACCATTGTCTTTCACAATTAATTTGTTTTGTTTTTAAACAGCCTTTGTACAAGCCTTAAACTGATGTCTTTATTATATGTCACAATAATATTATGAATTCAATTATACAGGTCTTATATCATCGTCAAGAGTGTGACTTTTTACAGCCATAGCTTTAGTTTTCAGTATTTAACATTGTCTACAATATCAAAAACAACAATTAAAAAATAATAAATATAACTTACTAAAATATTTTTTTTTATTTTTACCACTTCCTCAATGACTGGAGAACCATTGCTAGTGGCAATATCTTTCTAAAATGAGAATTAAACATTAAAGATATACAGTACTGTGACAAGTCCTGATTTGGAATACCTTAGAGAATGCAATATTCATTATATATTTTAAAACATTCACATTTATAGTTGATACCCTTATACAAATAACAAATAACAGTATGTACTGTATGGTGGCTCACTCAGGCATCCACATGTATAATTATTATAGATATTACCTTGAACATTTTTAAAATAGTATAAACTCTTTAAAGAAAAATATCAAGATAAAATAGATAATTTATGAAACTGCAAAAGTGCAGATCTGCCATACATACATGTTACACACATGTTATTTGTCCTGCATGTACATACATATATTTTGGTTTTGCTTTTGACAAGTGTCTCTGCTTATATGCTTTGCACTATTATTTGTAGGATTGAAACCTAGATGTGAATGCATATGCCTGATAAAGTAATATACTGTAATCCTTTAAAGCCATTTCAACTATCGATTTTAGACCATAGATTATTTAAATGTTTTTAGAAATACTGTAGCATGATCAAGAACAACCATGCAGCATGTCAGTCCGACCATTCAATATTGTACCACAGTACAACAAATTCACTGTTTTACTGGATTAACAATTAATACTGTACGGCAAATCTATATACAGTAAACTGGGAAAAATCTTGTATTTTTCAGCTATCTACCTACTAGGAATAATCGCTCCAAATGGCACTTTCTCCTTTCTCTATTATTTATATATCTCAGCCCCCATGTAAGATGGAGTAATATGTTATATCATCCCCAGGTGCTAGCATGTGATTCCTTTACAAATGTGCACAATAGCACAGGAAGAAGAACAAATAGTATGTCAGCTACATTAACTCATTATTGTAATATCACAAAAAACACTCACAATGTCTGAAAATGTTGATTATCTTTGATTTTTTTTATGTACTTTCTATTTAGCATTTTGATTTAACATGTTGATAAATTTGTTGAAAGCATATCCAATACATGGCCCATGTTCTTAGAAGTATGCTTAGCATGATAAAGTTAGCTATGGGGTAAGGTCATTTTTGGTTAGTAAACAATGGATAATATTAGACTATACAGAAATGTATCTATGAATACTTATAATATTATCAATAAAAACTATTTACTAAAAACTGTACATGTCAGTGCCTATCCTAAGGTTGGCATGCTAAGTATTGAAAACATTTGGTTATTATATGATGTCTCCTCTGTAGTACAACTTTATGTGGATGGTCTTTTAAAAACATTTGCACAACTGTTAAGAGTATCCATCCTCTTACACACAGCCTTTTATAGATATCATTCTGTCAGGCAATGCATTCTCAATTTGGGAATGGTCACATGTCCCTTTCCCAGTCCCTTCTGAAGACTATGCTACTCTGTCTAACCCCAAGAAGCAAGTGTCTAGTGTATCTTCTGACATCAATGCCCGCTATTTAAAGGTTGTTCTACTTCACTTGAAACTGAGGTGGGAAGTGGACCTTGGTCCTTTTTCTGATGAGGACTGGGGTCACTTAAGGATGCAAGTCCTTGTGTTTGGTACCATCAGATTCATTAATATTTCCTAAATAGGATGTACCATTCTCTTTTTTCCTTAGTCCAATTGGACTCTGCCCTGACTCTAGCTCTCCTTAATGTGGGGACGTACACTGCTGAGTTCTGGCATCTGCTTTGGGATTGTCCTGGTGTTTTTGCTTTATGGACCTGTGTATGGGTAGATATTAAGTTTGCCGCTCATATGATCCCCTGAGTAGATCCTAAAGTTTGCTTATTGGGATTTTATTAACAGGGATAGGGAAATAGGGGGGAAAATCTACTGCACAAGTAGGTGATTTATATCTATTGTGGTTGTAGCCCCAATATCCAGTAATCAATTGTTTATTTTTATTTTTATATCATGGGGGTGCTGCCATGGACAATGGGTCAGTTTAAATATAAAAAGGAAATAGAGAAGAATTGTCTCTCAATGGCGCACGGAAAGAATATATATAAAATGGAACTTTTATTTCATAATTAAAATGTCTGCCTCTGCAGTGAAATATTTAAAGGAACATTTAACATATAAAAGAAAAGTTGTGAAGTTGGTGAACATATAATAAAGAGAATGATATATTTTTATTTTTAAATCTGTTTCGCTATCCCTTTTTTTGCTTCTTAATGCAAATAACCATTAAGAGTATTGTTGATCTCTAGCATTGAATATGTGCACATTTGAAAAGGTTAGTAAATTATGAGGCATATATAGTCAAATCCCGTGTTATAGTAACTTCAATTTATATTATTAGTATATCCTACCTAAATACAGTAAGCTTGATTAATTCCAACAATACAAATATTTATAGATAATAATGCTCATCTACTAGCCAAAAGTGTATTTCCTCAGATGTGTAGTATAAGCAATCTGTGTAGTCTGTGAGAAGCTGTGTTTTCAAATTTTTTATCACATACAATGATTTACAAATTTTTAAACAGTATCAGATCCCCTTAGATTAGAATGTTTACTTATGATCGAACTGGTAATATTGTTTCACTTTAAAATATCACATTCACATAAACTATAATTGCAAATACGATTGATATCATAGGCTAGTATTTTATAATGCCCCCTTTACACCAGAGTTAAAGCCTGGATTATTGCAGGGTTAACCCGAGTAGCTCCTTGGTGTAAAAGGGAACAGGGTTGGATTCCCAAGATGAGTGACCCGGCAATCCAACCCAGGTAACTTAGAGGGTTTAACATGGGAATGACCCGTGAAAACCTGCAGTGTAAATGGTGTGATCTGGGTCATGATGACCTGATGTCATCTCCAAGCGTCCACTTCCACGCCCGAAGAGCTGGGTCACTGTAGTCCCGGCTCCAGTTTGAACGGCACCAACTCGGGAATATCCTGGGTTGGCACCAGCTAAATTTTGGGTCTGATCCAGTTTGGAACCCTGATAAAATATTCATACTTAAATGAGCATAGATCAGTATAAATGTGAAGCTGCTATCAATTGACAGGGGATTTTCTCCAGTATATCCTTAGGTATTAGTCACAAGCTTAGGTAAAACTAAGGAGTGGTCCAGGGGTACACCGGACCACACATTAGCCTCTGCCACCATTTCAACATTTGTAATTGAATTAATGTGTCCCCGTTCAGGAATGCATTACTTCTGCACCTGACCAGGAGGACCTTCCCCAGCTCTGCCTCCCCTGCATCGGCACCAATAGGATCAGTCATCTGATCCTTCTGATGCCCAAGTGCATGGTGACATCATGACATCGGCCCATGTGCGTGCGCGATTCTTGTGAGGAGTGGAGTTACAATGGCAGCCAGAAGGAAAATGCCTATACATTACCCTGATGGCTGCCATCATGGAGGGTGCACTTACGGGGCACCCTCCCACTCCACCTACCTATACCATTAGCTGGACACTCAGGAGATTCTGCACCTGCCCACTACTACCCCCTGAGGCTGCCTGGATTTAGAGAATAGGCCAGCATCAGCAGCATCTTCTATATTGTGTGTTCTGAAGAAGATGAACAGAGCAGCACTGTGGTGTGGGCTGGGCCCAGATGCCTGATGGCAGCTGCAGCAGCCAGGCTCAGAGGAGCATAACAAAGAAAAGAAGTTCCCTTTCTGTCCAGCATTGTTGTAGGTAAGTGAGGGGGCAACAAAGTGTGGGTCAGATGAAAGAAGGGAGGGCAGAGTGTGGGTGAAATGAGGAAGGGAGACTACAGTGTGGGGGAAATGAGGGAAGGGAGGGCACATTGTGGGGGAAATGAGGGAATGGGGCAAAGTGTGGGTGATATGAGGGAAGTGGATAACAGTATGGGTGAAATGAGGGAAGGGAGGGCACTGTGTGAGTGAAATGAGTAAATGGGGGACACAGTGTGGGTGGAAGGGAAGTGGGGCAATGTGTGGGTGAGATGAGGGGGCACAGTGTGGGTGGGATGAGGGAATGAGTGCACGGTGTGGGTGGGATGAGGGGGGCACAGTGTGGGTGGGATCAGGAAATGAGTGCACAGTGTGGGTGAGATGAGGGAGCACCATGTGGGTGACATGAAGGAAGAGGGAGCACAGTGTGGGTGAGAGGAGGGGGCATAGTGTGGGTGAGATGAGATGAGGGAAGCGGGAACAAAGTGAAGGATAGGGAAATGGAAGTACAATGTGGGGTGTGGAGCACTGTGGGATACAGATAAGAAGAGACAAAATATAGAACATATAGGGGGCACAATCTTCCTGCATTCACCCTCCCTGTAACATCACCTCAGTATCTTTGCCCTCACCCTCCCTATAACTTCACATCAGTGTCCCTGCCCTCACCCTCCCTGTAAGTCTCCCAGAGTGTCCCTGCCCTCAGCCTTCCTGTAAATACACCTCAGTGTACCTGCCCTCACTCTCCATGTAACTTCACCTCAGTGTCTCTGTCCTCACCCTCCCTATAAGTCCCCCCGAGTGTCCCTATCCTCACCATCCTTGTAACTCCCCCTTAGAGTACCTGCGCTCACCCTCCTTGTAACTCCCTCTCAGTGCCCCTACCCTAACCCTCCTGTAACTTCACCTCAGTGTCCCTGCCCTCACCCTCCCTGTAAGTCCCCCACAGTATCCTTATCCTCACCCTCCCTGTAAGTCCCCCACAGTGTCTCTGTGCTCACCCTACCTGTAACTCCCTCTCAGTGTCCTGCCCTCACCCTCCCTGTTACTCCCTTTTAGTGTCTCTGCACTCACCTTCCCTGTAAATTCCACTCAGGGTCCCTACACTCAACCTCCTCATAACTTCTCCTCAGTGTCCCTGCCCTCACTCTACTTGTAAGTCCCCCACAGTGCTCCTCAGTGTCATTGTGCCCACCCTGTAACTACTCCTCAGTATCCCTACCATCATCCTCCTCATAACTTCACCTCAGTGTCCCTACCATTATCCTCATTGTAACTTCACCTATGTATCCCTACCCTCACCTTCCCTGTAGCTTCCCCTCAGTGTCCCTACCCTGTCCATCCCAATGATTCCCCTTGTTTAACTACCCACACTCTACATGTAACTCCCCCTTAGTGTCCCTATTCACACCCTCCATGTAACTCCCCCTCAGTGTCCCTGCACTCACCCTCCCTGTAACTTCACCTCAGTGTCCCTGCCCTCACCCTCTCTGTAAATATTTCTGCATTCACCCTCCCTGTAACATCATCTCAGTATCTTTGCCCTCACCCTCCCTATAACTTCACCTCAGTGTCCCTGCCCTAACCCTCCCTGTAAGTCTCCCACAGAGTCCCTGCCCTCAGCCTTCCTGTAACTACACCTCAGTATACCTGCCCTCACCCTCCCTGTAACTTCACCTCAATGTCTCTGTCCTCACCCTCCCTATAAGTCCCCCCAAGTGTCCCTATCCTCACCATCCTTGTAAATCCCCCTTAGTGTACCTGTGCTCACCCTCCTTGTAACTCCTTCTCAGTGCCCCTACCCTCACCCTCCAGTAACGTCACCTCAGTCTCCCTGCGCTCACCTTCCCTGTAACTTCACCAGAGTGTCCTGCCCTCATCCTCCCTGTTATTCCCTCTTAGTGACTCTGCACTAACCTTCCCTGTAACTTCCCCTCAGGGTCCCTACACTCACCCTCCTCATAACTTCCCCTCAATGTCCCTGCCCTCACTCTCCCTGTAAGTTCCCCACTGTGTCCCTGCCTGTAACTTCACCTCAGTGTCCCTGTCCTCATCCTCCCTGTAATTCCCCCTCAGTGTCCCGGCCCTCACCCTCCCTGTAACTTCACCTCAGTGTCCCTGCCCTCATCTTCTCTGTAAATCCCCCTGCCTCACCCTCTCTGTAACTTCACCTTAGTGTCCCTGCCCTCAACCTCTCTGTAACTCCCCTCAGTGTCCCTGCCCTCACCCTTCCTGTTACTCACTCTCAGTATCCCTGCCCTCACCCACCCTGTAACTGCTCCTCAGTGTCCTTGTGCCCACCCTGTAACTACTCCTCAGTATCCCTACCCTCACCCTCCTCATAACTTCACCTCAGTGTCCCTACCATTATCCTCCTTGTAACTTCACCTAAGTATCCCTTCCCTCACCTTCCCTTTAACTTCCCCTCAGTGTCCCTACCCTATCCATCCCAATAATTCCCCTTGTTTCCTTACCCTCACTCTCCATGTAACTCCCCCTTAGTGTCCCTATTCTCACCCTCCCTGTAACTCCCCTCAGGGTCTATATCCTCTCCTTCCCTGTAACTTCACATCAGTGTCCCTACCCTCATACTCCCTGTAACTCCCACTAGTTTCCCTACCCTCACCTTCCCTGTCCCTGAGAGAGAGAAATCTTATTATGGATTCTTTGCTGTTCAAGTTAAGTCCGTCAAGTAGATGGCATCAAGCTATCACTGAGAGGGAAGTGAAGATCCAGTGCTTGGCAAGCTGAGGAGTGGTACTGACCCCTGCGGGGAAGGGCTGGTGCAAATGGTATCCTACTGTGTCCACCAAAGTCAGCAGAGCAGGTAAGGTAAAAATTACACTAGAGAGCACTATTTAAATGTAGCATGTTTTATTGACAAGGACATAAATGTTTTCAAAGTTGCTACCCTGTCATCAGGACCAAACAGATAATAAGAATAAATAACATAACACTTACCCACATACTGTATATACCATATCAAAAAACACCTACCATCACAGCTCCCTCGCTGGTGTCTTGCTTCCAGAAGAGTCATCAACAAGCACAAAAACAGTCAGTCACCAGTCTCATCTCTCTCTCTCTCTCTCACTCTCTCTCTCTCTCTCTCTCTCTCTCTCTCTCTCTCTCTCTCCCTTTGTTGGGCACCCTCAACCTCCCTTTAACTCTCCCTCAGTGTCCCTGCCCTCAGCCTCCCTGTAACTTCACCTCAGTGTCTCTACCGGCAACCTCTCTGTAACTCCCCTCAGTGTACCTGTCCTCGCCCTCCCTGTAACTATGCCTCAGTGTCCCTGCGCTCTCCCTCCTTGTAACTCCTTCTCAGTGTCCCTGCCCTCACCCTCCCTGTAACTTCACCTCAGTGTCCCTGCCCTCACCCTCCCTGTAAGTCCCCCACAGTATCCCTATCCTCACCCTCCCTGTATTTCCCCCACAGTGTCTCTGTGCTCACCCTCCCTGTAACTCCCTCTCAGTGTCCTGCCCTCACCCTCCCTGTTACTCCCTTTTAGAGTTTCTCCACTCACCTTCCCTGTAAATTCCCCTCAGGGTCCCTACACTCAACCTCCTCATAACTTCTCCTGAGTGTCCCTGCCCTCACTCTACTTGTAAGTCCCCCACAGTGCTCCTCAGTGTCCTTGTGCCCACCCTGTAACTACTCCTCAGTATCCCTACCGTCATCCTCCTCATAACTTCACCTCAGTGTCCCTACCATTATCCTCATTGTAACTTCACCTAAGTATCCCTACCCTCACCTTCCCTGTAGCTTCCCCTCAGTGTCCCTACCCTGTCCATCCCAATGATTCCCCTTGTTTAACTACCCACACTCTCCATGTAACTCCCCTTAGTGTCCCTATTCACACCCTCCATGTAACTCCCCCTCAGTGTCCCTGCACTCACCCTCCCTGTAACTTCACCTCAGTGTCCCTGCCCTCACCCTCCCTGTAAGTCTCTCACAGTGTCCCTGCCCTCAGCCTTCCTGTAACTACACCTCAGTATACCTGCCCTCACCCTCCCTGTAACTTCACCTCAATGTCTCTGTCCTCACCCTCCCTATAAGTCCCCCCAAGTGTCCCTATCCTCACCATCCTTGTAAATCCCCCTTTGTGTGCCTGTGCTCACCCTCCTTGTAACTCCTTCTCAGTGCCCCTACCCTCACCCTCCAGTAACGTCACCTCAGTGTCCCCGCCCTCACCTTCCCTGTAACTTCACCAGAGTGTCCTGCCCTCACCCTCCCTGTTATTCCCTCTTAGTGTCTCTGCACTAACCTTCCCTGTATCTTCCCCTCAGGGTCCCTACACTCACCCTCCTCATAACTTCCCCTCAATGTCCCTGCCCTCACTCTCCCTGTATGTCCCCCACTGTGTCCCTGCCTGTAACTTCACCTCAGTGTCCCTGTCCTCATCCTCCCTGTAATTCCCCCTCAGTGTCCCGGCCCTCACCCTCCCTGTAACTTCACCTCAGTGTCCATGCCCTCACCTTCTCTGTAAATCCCCCTGCACTCACCCTCTCTGTAACTTCACCTTAGTGTCCCTGCCCTCAACCTCTCTGTAACTCCCCTCAGTGTCCCTGCCCTCACCCTTCCTGTAACTCACTCTCAGTATCCCTGCCCTCACCCACCCTGTAACTGCTCCCCAGTGTCCTTGTGCCCACCCTGTAACTACTCCTCAGTATCCCTACCCTCACCCTCCTCATAACTTCACCTCAGTGTCCCTACCATTATCCTCCTTGTAACTTCACCTAAGTATCCCTACCCTCACCTTCCCTTTAACTTCCCCTCAGTGTCCCTACCCTATCCATCCCAATAATTCCCCTTGTTTCCTTACCCTCACTCTCCATGTAACTCCCCCTTAGTGTCCCTATTCTCACTCTCCCTGTAACTCCCCTCAGGGTCTATATCCTCTCCTTCCCTGTAACTTCACATCAGTGTCCCTACCCTCATACTCCCTGTAACTCCCACTAGTTTCCCTACCCTCACCTTCTCTGTCCCTGAGAGAGAGAAATCTTATTATGGATTCTTTGCTGTTCAAGTTAAGTCCATCAAGTAGATGGCATCAAGCTACCACTGAGAGGCAAGTGAAGATCCAGTGCTTGGCAAGCTGAGGAGTGGTACTGACCCCTGCGGGGAAGTTGCTGGTGCAAATGGTATCCTACTGTGTCCACCAAAGTCAGCAGAGCAGGTAAGGTAAAAATTACACTAGAGAGCACTATTTAAATGTAGCATGTTTTATTGACAAGGACATAAATGTTTTCAAAGTTGCTGCCCTGTCATCAGGACCAAACATATCAAAAAACACCTACCATCACAGCTCGCTCGCTGGTGTCTTGCTTCCAGAAGAGTCATCAACAAGCACAAAAACAGTCAGTCACCTGTCTCATCTCTCTCTCTCTCTCTCTCTCTCTCTCTCTCTCTCTCTCTCTCCCTTTGTTGGGCACCCTCACCCTCCCTTTAACTCTCCCTCAGTGTCCCTGCCCTCAGCCTCCCTGTAACTTCACCTCAGTGTCTCTACCGGCATCCTCTCTGTAACTCCCCTCAGTGTACCTGTCCTCGCCCTCCCTGTAACTACGCCTCAGTGTCCCTGCGCTCTCCCTCCTTGTAACTCCTTCTCAGTGTCCCTACCCTCACCCTCTCTGTAATTTCACCTCAGTGTCCCTGCCCTCACCCTCCCTGTAACTTCACCTCAGTATCTCTACCGGCATCCTCTCTGTAACTCCCCTCAGTGTACCTGTCCTCACCCTCCGTGTAACTACGCGTCAGTGTCCCTGCGCTCTCCCTCCTTGTAACTCCTTCTCAGTGTCCCTACCCTCACCCTCTCTGTAATTTCACCTCAGTGTTCCTGACCTCATTCTCCCTGTAAGTCCCCCATAGTGCATCTGCCCTCACCCTCCCTGTAACTTCACCGCAATGTCCCTGCCTTCACCCTCTCTGTAACTTCACCTCAGTGTTCCTTCCCTCACCCTCCCTGTAACGTTACCAGAGTGTCCCTGTTCTAACCCTCCCTGTAACTTCACCTCAGTGTCCCTTCTCTCAATCTCCATGTAAGTCCCCCACAGTATCCCTACCCTCACTCTCCCTGTAACTTCACCTCAGTTACACACTCCCTGTAACTTCACCTCAGTATCCCTGTGCTCACCCTCCCTGTAAATCCCTCTCGGTGTCCCTGCCCTCACACTACCTGTAACTTCACCTCAGTGTCCCAGCCCTCAGCCTCCCTGTAGCCTCACCAGTGTCTCTGCCCTCACCCACCCTGTAACTCGTCCTCAGTGTCCCTGAACTCACCCTCCTTGGTACTCCCTCTCAGTGTCCCTGCCCTCACCCTCCCTGAAACTTCACCTCATTGTCCCTGCCCTCAGCCTCCATGTAACTTCACCTCAGTGTCAATGCCCTCACCCACCCTGTAAGTATACCTCAGTGTCCCTACCCTCACTCTCCATGTAAGTCCCCATAGTGCATCTACCCTCACCCTCCCTGTAACTTCACCACAGTTTCCCTGCCCTCACCCTCCTGGTAACTTCACCTCATTGTCCCTGCCCTCAGCCTCCATGTAACTTCACCTCAGTGTCAATGCCCTCACCCACCCTGTAAGTATACCTCAGTGTCCCTACCCACACTCTCCATGAAAGTCCCCATAGTGCATCTACCATCACCCTCCCTGTAACTTCACCACAGTGTCCCTGCCCTCACCCTCCTGGTAACTTCACCTCAGTGTCCCTGCCCTCAATCTCCAGGTAAGTCCCCCACAGTATCCCTGCCCTCACCCTCCTGCAACTTCACCGCAGTTGCACACTCCCTGTAACTTCACAGCAGTATCCCTGTGCTCATCCTCCATGTAACTCCCTCTCAGTGTCCCTGCCCTCACCCACCCTGTAACTCCTCCTCAGTGTCCCTGCACTCACCCTAGTTGGTACTCCCTCTCAGTGTACCTGCCCTCACCCACCCTGTAACTCCTCCTCAGTGTCCCTGCACTCACCCTCCTTGTGACTCCCTCTCAGTGTCCCTGCCCTCATCCTCCCTTTAACTTCACCTCAGTGTCTATGCCATCAACCTCCCTATAACTTCACCTCAGTGTCCCTGCCCACACCTTTTCAGTAAATCCCCCTGCACTCACCCTCCCTGTAACTTCACCTCATGGTCCCTGCCCTCACCCTCCCTGTAACTTCACCTCAGTGTCCCTGCCCTCACCTTCCCTGTAAGTCCCCCAGAGTGTCCCTATCCTCAACATCCTTGTAACTCCCCCTTAGTGTACCTGCGCCAACACTTGAAACTCCCTCTCAGTGTCCCTGCCCTCACCCACCCTGTAACTCCTCCTCAGTGTCCCTGCACTCACCCTCCTTGGTACTCCCTCTCAGTGTACCTGCCCTCACCCACCCTGTAACTCCTCCTCAGTGTCCCTGCACTCACCCTCCTTGTGACTCCCTCTCAGTGTCCCTGCCCTCATCCTCCCTGTAACTTCACCTCAGTGTCTATGCCATCAACCTCCCTATAAATTCACCTCAGTTTCCCTGCCCACACCTTTTCAGTAAATCCCCCTGCACTCACCCTCCCTGTAACTTCACCTCATGGTCTCTGCCCTCACCCTCCCTGTAACTTCACCTCAGTGTCCCTGCCCTCACCTTCCCTGTAAGTCCCCCAGAGTGTCCCTATCCTCAACATCCTTGTAACTCCCCCTTAGTGTACCTGCGCCCACACTTGAAACTCCCTCTCAGTGTCCCTGCCCTCACCCTCCTGTAACTTCACTTCAGTTTCCCTGCCCTCACCTTCCCTGTAACTTCACCAGAGTGTCCCTGCCTCACCCTCCCTATAAGTCCCCCACAGTGTCCCTATCCTCAACCTCCCTGTAAGTCCCCCACAGTGTCTCTGCCCTCACCCTCCCTGTTAGTCCCTCTTAGTGTCTCTGCACTCACTTTCCCTGTAACTTCCCCTCAGGGTCCCTACCCTCACCCTCCTCATAACTTCTCCTCATTGTCCCTGTCCTGTGTACCTGCGCCCACACTTGAAACTCCCTCTCAGTGTCCTTGCCCTCACCCTCCTGTAACTTCACTTCAGTGTCCCTGCCCTCACCCTCCCTGTAACTTCACCTCAGTGTCCCTGCCTTCACTCTCCATGTAAGTCCACCACAGTATCCCTGCCCTCACCGTCCCTGTAACTTCAACTCAGTGTCCCTTCTCTCTCTCTCCCCCTCTCTCACTCTCTCTTTGTTGGATACCCTCATCCTCCCTGTAATTCCCCCTCAGTGTCCCAGCCCGCTCCTTCCCTGTAACTACACCTCAGTGTCCCTTCCCTCACTCTCTCTGTAAATACCCCTGCACTCACCCTCCATGTAACTTCACCTCAGTATCCCTGCCCTCACCCTTCCTGTAACTCCAATCAGTGTCCCTGCCCTCACCCACCCTGTAACTCCTCCTCAGTGTCCCTGCACTCACCGTCCTTGTAACTCCCTCTCAGTGTCTCTGCCCTCACCCTCCCTGTAACTTCACCTCAGTGTCCCTGCCCTCACCTTCACTGTAAATCCCCCTGCACTCATCCTCCCTGTAACTTCACCTCAGTATCCCTGCCCTCACCCTCCCTATAACTTCACCTCAGTGTCCCTGTCCTCACCTTCCCTGTATGTCCCCCAGAGTGTCCCTATCCTCACCATCCTTGTAATTCCCCTCAGTGTCCATGCGCTCACCCTCCCTTTAACTCCCTCTCAATTTCCCTGCCCACACCCTCCCTGTAACTTCACCTCAATGTCTCTGCCCTCACCCTCCCTGTAACTGCACCATAGTGTCCCTGCCCTCACCCTCTCTGTAAGTCCACCACAGTGTCCCTATCCTCACCCTCCATGTAACTCTCCCTCAGTGTCCCTATCCTCACCATCCCTTTAACTCCCCCTTACTGTCCCTACTCTCACACTCCCTGTAACTCACCCTAGTTTCCCTTTCTGCACCTTCCCTGTAACTCCGCCTCAGTGTCTCTACCCTCATCTTCCCTGTAACTGCCCCTCAGTGTCCCTACCCTCACCCTCCCTTTAACTCCCCCTAATTTCCCTACCCTTACTCTCCCTGTAACTCCCCCTCAGTGTCCCTATCATCACCCTCCCTGTAACTACTCCTCAGTGTCTCTGCCTTCATCCTCCTTGTAACTCAACCTCAGTTTCTCTGCCATCAAGATAGACAAATTGGGGATATATCACGAGAACATGCCCTCTCCCAGTCAGCCACGGCCCTTTCACGGGAGCACATGTGCCTCCGGCTCGCACATGAAGACTCTATCTGTGCATTAGCTCCCTGCGCTGTCTTATCCCGGCAAGGCACTAATAACAGATGTCAAAATACTAATGCCTGTCATTAGACCTATGCCAGGAGCTTGACAGCTTACTGATTGATGGTAAGCCAGGCAATGTTTGTGGACAGCCGTGGGAGGGAGGGTTAGGTTAGGGGCTCCCAGGGGGGCGTAGGAATAGGCACCCCCTGGGAGGTTAGATTTAGGCTAGGGGAAGGGGGTTATGCTTAGGCACCCCCAGGGTAGGTTAGGGTTAGGCACCCTCCTGGAGAACTTAGGTTTAAGCTGCAGGGAATGGGGAGTTAGGTTTAGGAACTTAGGGGGGAGGTTAGGGTTAGGCACCCCTAAGGGAGGGTTAGGGGGTAGAATAAGGTTAGTGAATACATACCTTTTGACGATCAGGATTTTCACCCTTGCCGTGCTGCCGCTGTCGCGATTTGAACCATGCGGTCGGTGGTAAATCATACTCGTTCCCTGCCATGAACATCTTTGCTGCCTAAATAATGGTCACAAACCACAGTGCCAATCTTCCAAGATACTGTAGCATAAATTCTGGTAGTGGGTTCTAACTGGGACCACCCATTACCAAATGTCTAGTTTCGCCTATGGTCACAGGTTTATACATACAATTTTATTTATATTTGAAACACTGTTTATTTACAAGTCAGGGGCTTTGTGAGTATAATCATGATCAATTATCAGTATGTATATCACCATTTATTGACATATAATTGGCATTATCACAGCAGGTATAATGATTATAAGCTGATACTAACCATGTAATTATGTAAAAATAGCATTTCAGTTTCTCAAATTAGATGAAATTTAGTGATTTCATTGAAAGATCTGTCCTCAATCTACTATATTCTAATTGAATTTATCCCTAACAATTTTGCCGGTGACTAAATAACCAATTTAATAAAGTGGAAAATAGGCTATCTTGTGACATGTATCTGACTGGTGTAGCAGGACCTCATGTAGAGTTTGGAGTAAATTCAGTTAGAAGAACAATTTTGCACGATGGCAAAACCATGCTGCTCTGAAGGGGGCAAATGTAAAATAAGTGGTCAGATGTGATGCTGAGAGAGCACAATTGCTATATTATACCATAGATTGTAGGGTAATAATAAAGCTGTATATCAGAGAGAAGAAAAAAAGGACTCCGTATGTGGGGCACAATCCAATAGAATTAACAAGCTATATAAATTACATTTTATTGAAATTCATTAAAAAAGAAAGAAAACAGAAAAAGATGCATGTGTTTTATTGCTGTTACCACACTTAGGGGAAAATTTACTAACAATCAAGATAGGTCAAATTGACCATCTCGGGTGATTTATTGATTTTTTCCCTGCTTGCAAATAAACTAAAGGCAAAAGTCGGGTGAGATAGAGAGAGATTTCAATCATCTCACACGTAAAACTCGGGTGAGATAGCAATCTCAAATCAAATCACCATCAGGGCAAATTGCAAGTACTTTTCACCTAAAACATACATCTCTCAAATTTACCAAAAATCAGGATGACAAGCTCGAGTGAGATAGGAGCAAATTCTCTGCCAAAATCACTATTCAAACTCTCAACTCCCTAAGCTGCAAGATGATCTGAAATATACACAAATCATTGTGATTTGTGTATGTTTTTTTTGGTACCTGAAAAAAATAGGGATAATTTAAAAAACAAAATGACGTGAGGTTCCCCCCCCAAAAAACACTAACCTGCCCTGGGCTAGCCAGCCTGTCCAAGTTCTTAAAACTACAGTGAAAAAAATGCATAGGGTTCCACTGTATTTTAAGAACCAGCACAAGGCAGAAGATACAGAGCTGGTTTTAAATATACAGAGAAAAAAATGATGTGTGGTTTCCCGTAAATTTAAAACCAGCCCTGGACCCTTTCTAATGGGGGACTGATGCCACGGCCAGGGGTACCCTTTCCCCAGGCCCCCCAGCTGCAGCATCAGCCCTGACCATGAGTCAGCCCAGGCCAGGGATCCCTGGTGAGTTGGTGACCCCCCAATAAAGGGGTCACCCTCTCCAGGGCACCCCTGGCCTTTTCTGATAGCCCAGTGCTATTCCTGCCACCCCTGAGTGGTGGGTGGCGGGTTGATTGTGTTATGTGAAGTGTAAAATTAAGATTTATCACCATTGTCTTTACAGTGGAACTACAGGTTCCTGCAAGCCTCCCCTGCATGCTGGTACTTGGAGAATCACAAGTACCAGCATATGGGGCATTAAGGGCGCACTGGTACCTGTAGTTCACCTGTAAATAAATGGTTAAATAAACACACAACACACCTGTAAAATAAAGTTTTATTACATACATGCATACACATACTTATTCACCTGGTTCCAGATGTTCATGTCCACTTGTCAACGTAAAGTATCCAAAGGGAAGTACCTGTAAAAAAAGATCCAATACTCACCTCTCTGTCCCATGATGTTCTCCGTAGAAATCAAAGCCGGGCCGCTGATACAGTGTAACAGCAAGTTACAGCATGCTCTTACACTTCACTACTGTCTGCTCATGGGAATGAGCAGACTGCAAAGGCAGGCCGCCGGCCAATCAGCTGCCACTGTTTGGCCGGCACCCCGCCTTTGAAGTGTGCTCATTCCTAGAAGCGTACAGTAACACAGTGTAACACCATGCAGAAGCATGCTGTTACACTGTATCAGCGGCCCGGCTTGGATTTCTAGGGAGAACATCATGGGACAGAGAGGTGAGTATTGGATCTTTTTTTACAGGTACTTCCCCTTGGATACTTTACGTTGACAAGTGGACATGAACATCTGGAACCAGGTGAGTAAGTATGTGTATGCATGTATGTAATAAAGATTTATTTTACAGGTGTGTTGTATATATATATATATATATATATATATATATATATATATATCAGAAACAACTTTGATTAAAAATTGTCATATCTATTTCAATATACACAGGAAGCAATTGTGATTGCCGATCACATTCAAAAGTGTATATTTCAATACTAAATATCCTGTTTGTGGTTTTTGAAAGATATGAACATGATATATATATATATATATATATATATATATATATTCCATTGTTCTGGACTAAATATACAACACAATTTGAGATGACTGCATAGCAGGAATCTGCCCAGAGGCAATCCTAAATACCTGCAATACTAAATGCTATATGTGTGTATATATATATATATATATATATATATATACACATATATATATATATATATATATATAAATAAAAGAAACATCTGCGATTACCAATTATTAGATATATTTTAATACACACAGGAAACAATTGTGATTGCCGATTACATTCAAAATTGTATATTTTAAATACTAAATGTCCTGCCTTGTGGGTTTTGAGGTGTATATATATTTATTCTATAGGCACTGACTAAATATACAACATAAATTGAGATGACTGCATAGCAAGAATCTGCTTGGAGGCAATCTTGAATACTTGCATTGCTAAGTGCTATGTGTATGTGCATATATATATATATATATATATATATATATATATATATGCATATTTCACTTCAATATGTATATGTTTTATTGCTGCTACCACACTTAGAAAGATTCCCTGCTCATTCCTCTATTGAGAATGGATGCATAGCAGAAATCTGTTCAGAGGCATTCCTGAATACCTGCATTGTTAAATGCTATATATATATATATATATATATATATATATATATATATATATATATATATATATATATGAAACAACTGTGATCATCAATTGTTATATATATTTCAATATACACTGGAAACAATTGTGATTGCCGATTTCATTCAAAATTGTATATCTCAATATTAATTGTCCTGTCCTGTGGGTTTTGAGAGATGTTAACATGAGATGCTTATACTTATTCCATAGTTTCTGATTAAATATTCAACACAAATTGAGATGATTGCATAGCAGGAATCTGCTTAGAGGCAATCCTGAATACCTACATTGCTATATGTATATGTATATAAGAAACAACTGTGATTATCAACTGTTGTATGTATTTCAATATATACAAAATACAATTGTGATTGCCGATTACATCCAAATTGTATATCTTAATACCTAAAAGTCCTGCCTTGTGGTTTATGAAAGATATGAACATGATATACTTTTTCCATAGGTATTGACCAAAATATACAATATAAACTGCAGTAATGTTACAGTGTATCTCCTACGATTGGAGAATTGTTTGTTTGTTTGTTTGTATTGTCCAACCTGATAGGTGTTTTTGGCCATCTTTTTCTCTTTTCTTTTTTTTTAATGAATTTCAATAAAATTTTATTTTTATAGCTTGTTAATTCTATAGGAGTGTGCCCCACATACGGAGTCCTTTTTATCTTCTCTCTGATATACTCAATTTACTCCAAGGGCGCACCTTCTACCTTTATTTCTTTAAAACTATCTTTTTTACCCACCAATTTTCCTGTGCAATCAATCCTTCCCTTCCACCCCCTTCCTCTATCTATATAATAATAAAGCTGCCCAGTAGTAGTGTGCTATATACTAAAGCAGGCAGCATTTTACCTGCATCCAAATAAAATGCATTTACATTTCTGCCAACACATTTTATTCAAGCTTGTAGCCTTTAGCTATATTTGTTTCAAACTCAACATGAGCCCAGTACTATGAAGCAACACATTCTACTGCAATCAATCACTGATAGTCTGCTGCCACACTGTGCAATCAGGCAGGACCGGTATTGCCATGTACAGTATGGGTCAGGCACCTGTGCAGATTCCAAACCATCAGGAGTCTGCTTTCAGCAATGCACTTATGTCTGCTGCTTATTCAGGGCGGTAGTCCTAAATACTATCAATACTTTTCTGGATTGAAGAAATATTTTAGAATTTGTATATTAGAGTAGTTTTGAATTCAGTTGAATTTTATATAATATAGGAGATGGGAAGTAAGTTGATATAGCAGCATAATCACGGAAGCAGGGAGGTAAAGCCGGCGGCACATGCACGGACATCCTCACTGCATTTTTCATGAAAAATACAGTGAGAAGTATGCGGTGGGCATTCACAGGGACAGAGCTTTAAAAACATATATTATGATATTACTGTGCATATGTATTTGATATATATAAACTTACGATTGCAGTTTCTGATTCCAACATTTTATTAAGGTCACAACCAACATGTTTCTGTAAAATGATCAGAATTAACAAGATGTAAATAATGTACTTTCATAATAAATGTCATGTTAAACATGTAATAATTTCCACATATAAATGAAGAATGAGCTTTTTTGTAAGCCAGGTCTTATTTTTTAGAACAGTATATTCATTCTCTCTCTCTCTCTCTCTCTCTCTCTCTCTCTCTCTCTCTCTCGCTCTCTCTATCTCTCTCTCTCTCTCGCTCACTCTCTCTCTCACTAACACAAGGCAAGCACCATGCAGCACATATATACATGCACAATCTCACCTACTCATAGGTCTAATCACACATAGCTACACGTCTGTACTGAGTATTATCTTGGTCCTTCTGCACTTCAGTTGTGTGATATTTGCAGATTTAAAGGTGGAACTTACTCTGACTTGTACATGACACCACTGGGTTTGCTCTACTGTCTCATGTGGCCTTAACCCTCATTGTAAACTTTTCAGTTTTGAATCTACTATATTATATGATGCATTTCACTCTGATTTATGTTTCATTTGCAGTAGGTCTACTTCAATTTAAATATATTGTAATTTCCTTCGATGAGATCTATTTGTTGTACAGCTCAATGGGGAAGATTGTTTTCCCCTGTTTGTCATAGGAAATAATGTGGCATCACAATGATTACAGCAATAAGTAATTTCCTATGTGTCAGGAAGCTACTTGGGAGATCTGTCTCAGATACCTCTGCCTGTTAGTGCTCATAGTTATAGGGGGGTCTGCTCCTATCAGAGAGTGACCTGTCAGCTGCTGTCATATGTACATTACACTGATTCCATATCTCCCAACATTTTCACTGCATACATCAGGAAATTATGTATTTGAGACAGATCACATGTATCTGTTGTATGTACTGTAGGTGTTCTTAAACTTTTACACTTATGATACACTGTAACCACTGTGTCTCTGCAACAGTAAACTGTTTGTACTTATGATACAAAGTAACCACTGTGTCTCTGCAATATTGAACTATGACCGTGGAAAGGAAAATGCATGAACAGTGTGATAAAATGAAAATGACAATGAACTGACAAACTTATATATACAAAAAGACCAGCAATATCTGACAACCTGGGTGTGAAATATAAAACATAAATGGTAAGATGTTTAAAGCTCTTATGGTGAATATATGTCAGTTGGGAGTCCCGTATTGAAGAAAGTAAGGCATCCGGAGCACCGGTGAACTCACCCTAACTTTCCCTGATAGCGACAGGATCAGCAATGGACAGGTAGCTGGCAGGACGAGTGCGATCCGCTGCACACTGTAAGACTCCTGCTTGTACTTGGCCAAGATGGGCTTTCCCCCTGTCTTCTTGCATTGCGCCGAAATCTGGAATCCTCTTCCTCGTGCGCTCCCGCTTCCTCTGTATGATGATGTCAATACGGAGTCCCGTTTACACCAACGCGTTTTGTCACACCAGTGACTTTTTCAAGGTGTCTGAGGTGTGGTGTCCATCTTGCTTAAATCCCAAAGGGAATGTTCTAATTGGTTCCTTGCTTGTTTCCACAATTGGAGGCTTAGATCCGTATAATATGGATATTTAAACTGTGTATAATTATTAAAAGTAATAATCTTTATTGATAAATATAAATAAAAATAAGTAAAATATATCCGCAATTAATCTGGATAATAAAATGAATGAAAAGCTATAAATCATTTCTTCCATTCCTTGTTTAATCAATTAAACACTGCAGTATGTACAAATTACAAATTAAAGATTATTACTTTTAATAATTATACACAGTTTAAATATCCGTATTATACGGATCTAAGCCTCCAATTGTGGAAACAAGCAAGGAACCAATCAGAACATTCCCTTGGGGATTTAAGCAAGACAGACACCACACCTCAGACACCTTGAAAAAGTCACTGGTGTGACGAAATGCGTTGGTGTAAACGGGACCCTGTATTGACGTCATTATACAGAGGAAGCGGGAGCGCACGAGGAAGAGGATTCCAGATTTCGGCGCAATGCAAGAAGACAAGGGGAAAGCCCATCTCAGCCAAGTACAAGCAGGAGTCTTACAGTGTGCAGCGGATCGCACCCGTCCTGCCAGCTTCCTGTTCATTGCTGATCCTGTCGCTATCAGGGAAAGTTAGGGTGAGTTCACCGGTGCTCCGGATGCCTTACTTTCTTCAATACGGGACTCCCAACTGACATATATTCACCATAAGAGCTTTAAACATCTTACCATTTATGTTTTATATTTCACACCCAGGTTGTCAGATATTGCTGGTCTTTTTGTATTTATAAGTTTGTCAGTTCATTGTCATTTTCATTTTATCACAATGTTCATGCATTTTCCTTTCCACGGTCATAGTTCAATATTGCAGAGACACAGTGGTTACTTTGTATCATAAGTACAAACATTTTACTGTTGCAGAGACACAGTGGTTACAGTGTATCATAAGTGTAAAAGTTTAAGAACACCTACAGTACATACAACAGATACATGTGATCTGTCTCAAATACAAGCGCGTCTATATCGAGGTCTTGCTACATAGGTTTTCAGTTTTTTTTTTCTGATTTACTTAAATAGACAGCTGCTTATACAATAAGAGCGCACAATTTTTTCTAAACACATCGGGAAATTATGTACCTGAACCATGGCACATGTCATTGGAGCGTGCCTAGTGCTTGGTGATGTACTAAACTACCCTGACCCTCTTCCCCCTCTACATAATACTCCTACCTGTCATATGCACTCATACAGTATTATTCTTAGTGTTAATATCTGTTTATACAGAAACATGTACTTACAAGTGTTTCATATATCTCTTTAGTCAATTTTATAAATTCTTTGTCAGTCTTGTTTCCATTCTGTAATAAATATGAATAATAAGTTTAATAAAATGTGTTTAACAAATACTATAAAGAGGGATATACATAACACATACAATTGTAAAATAGAAAATAACGAATATACAGTATTCCTTATTATTCTACAGTAAAAGTGCCAGTGAGAATGGATCCTATCTAAGGACTAATTCCATTGATCTTTTATACCCCTTTTACACCAAAATCCCGGGTCCGACCCTGGAATTTGAACACTGGTCAATCCCGGGTCGAACTCGGCTTCAGACCCCGTTTACACTGCAATTCGACCCGGGTTTGCCCCCTTCACACTGAACCCGGGTAATCCCTGCTTTTCTTTGCTTTTCCCTATAGATGTCATTAAAAATTGACTTTTTTAAGGGCTGATAAAGATGAGGTCACAAAAGGCAACAAAAGAGAGGGGCGGGGACTGCTTACAGCATTGCTACAGGTTGCTGTTCTGGCTGTGGCAGGCTGTGTATCAGCCTGTGTTTGTGGCTGCTGGTCAGGCTGTGGTGCAGGCTGCAGTTCTGGCTGTGGTAGGCTGTGTGCCTGCCTGCTTTTGTGGCTGCTGGTCAGGCTGCTGTGGTGTAGGAGGTTAAGCAGGCAAGTGATGGCTTCATGTGCGTCTCTCTCTGCAGGGCACTGACAAATTACATCACCTGCCTTTGCCCCAGAAGCTCCAATCAGCATCTTTCAGAGCTAGCCAGGTCAAATAAGCAGGGTAGCACCCGTTCACACTGCCTCATGACCCGGGAACAACCCGTGTTCAACCCTGCTCTCAACCCGAGTAAGATTCCCGAGTAAATCAACCTGGGAAATTTTTCTGGGAGCCGTTCACACAGAGCATCGACCCGGGTCGACCCGGCAATAACCCGGGTTATTCGGTTGGTGTAAAAGGGGTATAAGATTCTCATAAGAAGTAGATGGTTTTTCATAAGTCTATGCAATGTCAGTATGGATAGTATAAAAGGGAATATGACTGCTTACCATTTTATAGCTAATATTCCCAATTGTGTTTTTTTCCCACTTAATTAGTACTATATGTCCTGTGTTTTATGACCAGATGTCAGTTATAAAGTATGCATATAAATATATCTTCTGCCACAGTGTACTCTGGCCCTGATTCAGAGCCGGACGCAAGTGACCGATCGCTCCCCGCCGTACGAGTGGAAATATTTAAATCAAAGCGCTCGCTCGTAGCTAACCTTCCACCCCATATTCTCCCAACCCCTCCTCTAGCTAGCGAACGTACAAAATAGCGAGCATCAGTCTCCTCTTTGGTTGCAGTGAGCGCTCGCACAAGTCAATTCCGGAAGTGGCCCTGTCAGTTTCGATTGCCTGCTATTTCATTCTGCAAACATACTTGAATCGATTCCTGGCAATCACTATATTAATTACCTTAATTGTTTGTTTCACATGTTTGCATTCCTGTTTTTTTTTTCAATGTCAATAAACTTTATTTTTGTTAGTGTGTGTCATTTCTTCTGCAGAATACGTACGGTTTGACCAAGGGGATGGTTTTTCTAACGTAAAAGTTTGTTTGAATGCTACTAATGTTTGGGTTTTTTTTTAAATGCAGATTTTCCATTTTTTTTTTGTAAATTTAAATTAGCTTACGCATGTCACTGCATCAAACCGATCATAACTCACATTATATTTATGAGGGTGTAGGTCACATGACTCATACACTAACCGATAGAATTGTTGCTGTTAATTTACAAAGTACATTAGCCAATCAAAATTTTTCTAGGACCTTTATTAAAACTGGTTTGTATAAAAAAAATCATTGCCATCATGAGAGCCAATGCTTTCTGTAGGCGGGAGCTAATGGTGCTAGTTGAGGTCATGGACGAGAGCATTACTGACCATCTGCTCCCCATCACCAATCTTCAAAAGCATAGGGCCTATGCGGAGGTGCGCCGCCGCCTGTGTTCCCTTGGCTATCGCCATAATATCGGCCAGTTGGAACGCAGGTGGTCGGATCTGAGGCGCCGATCACCACGCCTGCTGGCCCTTTGCGGTGCCGGATTGGCCAAAGTAAGTGTTTCTGTGTCTGTTTTTTTTTTCTCATACCTGCATGTGCTTGTTTACAGTATATCCCTGTTTTTATTATTTTGGTCATACCTGCGTGTGCTTGTTTACTGTATATCCCTTTTTTATTATTTTATCCCAAAATTGAAAAAAAAAAAAAAATTAATTAAAAATGTTTTACTCCATCATTTAGGGGCAGAGCAGATAGTCAGACGGCGCCAACGTGTGGCTCATCCCCTATCCCCCACTCCCACCCAAACATCCCCTGCCCACTCTTCCCCAAATTCCCCCTCCACCCCAGACCTTGCCATTTTTCAGTCCCCAGCCTCTCCTCACCTGACCATCCCTCCAACTTCCCCCTCCCCTCAAAACCCACCTCACTTTTCCACACCCTCCACTCCCTCAGCCATAACCCATCCTCCTTCACTTACCCACTGGCCCACCTCAGATGAGGAGGATTTAGTGGCTCCAGGCCCAGTCTGCAGTGTGGCTGGTATGTTTACATTGTAAACTATGGGTTTTTTTTGTTTGCTTTTTGTTTTTTATTTTGTAAATTAATTTGTTTGATGTTGACCTTTTGCCTGTGCAGTTCAAAATAGTAAAGTAGTTCAAATGTTTTTTATATATATCTTTGTGAAACAATGTCAAGGATGTTTTCCCCTTACACATATGACACATGTCCAAACACTCCCACTTGTGTCTTTCTTGTTTACGGTACCAACAAATGTCGTAGCTTTGCTTAGGTTTAAGACATATGTTTTTTTAGGTAATTTCTACTTTTTGGCCCCTTATTTTTTGAAAATCTTTTCGTTTGGCATTCCCTTTTTTTTGGACATGTTTTTGTAACTGATGTTTTTTTTGGTATAGCCTGAATTTTTTGTGGGTTTGAACATTCTGAATGAAGTTGTCATTTTAGTAACCCGCACATTTTTTTCCCCACAGAGGCCCAGGGGCGTAACGAGGCCATTGCAGGAGGATTGGTGGAACTCCGGGGCCATCTAATTGGCATGCTGGTGGCCTTGGACCACCTTTTGGCGATCCTGCACCAATAATTTTTTGTATTTTGACAAAAAAAAAGAAAAAAGTTTATTTTGATTTATTTAAGTCTCATTCCTTGTCTATAAATCTTAGATTGTTGAATCTTACATAAGTCTACTATTTGTCCCTGTGTTTTTAAGTAATGTCAATTTGTTTGTAGAAAGGTCACGTAAGTATGTAAGCTTGCACATTAAACACATAACAATACCAATAGGTTTTTAGACTTAGTGTCAAAAAATAGATTAAATATTTTTGGTGGTAATGTAAAATTTAAAGCAACCTGCTTAGGCCTAGAATTGTAAACAGACTGATTCACCATGATACCTTTGGTGTTTGTTTTTAGCCACAAAGCAGGGAACACAAGTTTAGAAATTAAGAAATTACAGTATTAGGCATTAAGCATGTTTGCATTTTTTGTAGCAGGTTTCACTTGTTTGTAACTTACGAAGGAAATGGTTGTTTAATGAAAAAAATAAATTTATTGCACACAAATAATAAACACCAAGTGAATTGTCAAAACAATATCACACAGTTAAAACACACACAAAAGATCAAACAATTCCAAAATCCCCCCCAAAAAAAATAATCAAGAACTGTTTGAAGAAGTAACATGCCAACATGAATCCACATGTGAGGAGAAGAAATCATTGTTCCCGAAATTTTTATCCAATGTGTCCACATAAAGTCATTTGTGTTGAACAGGTAGTATGCAAGGATTTTTATGGTCATTTTAGGGAATAAAACAAAAACAAAATTTAAAAAAAGTTAAAAGTCTACATTAAAATAATATATGTCTACATTGTGTCAATTAAATAACTTTGTGGAAATAATTACCTAAAAAATCTAGCTACAATTTGATCGCGTATGGCCCCCCCACATACTGACCTCCAACCAACCTCGGGGGGGGGGCATCCTCAGGTAAGGCATCCTCTGGCTGCATTGGGACACCACTCCTTATGGTGATGTTGTGAAATATCCCACACAGGACCACAATTTTGGAAACCATAGCCGGCAAATACATCAGGTCGCCACCAGAGCGGTGGAGGCTTCTGAATCTGCCTTTTAAAAGGCCGATACAGCACTCCACCACCTGCCTGGTGGCTGTAAGTGCAGAATTATACTGAGTTTGTGGCCCTGGTGTGTGAACCAAATAAGGAGTGAGCAGCCAGGGCGTGCAAGGGTAACCACTGTCTCCTGTGAAAATATAAAAAACAACATCAGGACCATTGTGTACCAAGCTTTGCATTGGTTTCAACAGAAGGTGTCAACTTACCCAGAAGCCATGCATCACCAGCTTGTAGGTTGTTTAAATTGTGCCAAATCCCTGATTGCTAGATCACGAAGGAATCATGTGCACTGCCTGGGAATTTGGCATTCAGGGACAGGATCTGGAGGGAGGCATCACATACCACCATTACATTCATCGAATGAAAGTGTTTTCGGTTCCTACATATTGCCTCCAGCATTGCTGGAGGCTGAAGTGGTATGTGAGTGCCATCCACAACCCCTATGATGTGTGGGAAGCCAGTAATTAGGTAAAATTTATCCATCACCACATTAAGGGAACCCATATCCAATGGCATTTTAATAAAATGATGGAGGTGTTTAAATAGTGCATCCATCACTGCCCTCGGGATCCTTGAAAAGGAGGAGTGGGAGATTCCTGCGACTATTCCCATTGTGGTTTGAAAGGATCCTGAGGCACAAAAATGTAACACCGACATTAATTGCGTAAGTGGTGGTATTGCTGTAGGACTGTCAATTTGCCGTTCAAGATCACTCTCTATTAATGAGAAAGTGTCTATGATGATTTTTGGAGGCAGACGGTAGCGCCTTAACACCTCATCATCTGGCATTCCAAAAAGGGTGACACGTGTTCTATATATCTGGGGCCTTGCAAGCCTACGAGGCCTACGCCTGGGACAAAGTTGAGGTTGGTCGGGTTCTGGAACCATGGCCAAGAGAATACGACCAACATTAACCTGAAATGTAAAGCAAGGTAGTTATTGTTTTAGACAAATGTGTTAAGAAAAATATACTTATCTTTTCAAAGAAAACCAAAGAATCTTACAGGCCTGGGTAGTGTCATGTGAAAATCCACCTACATTTCAAAAGGAGAAAAAAAATTTAAGATTCATTTTATAAACTAGGAATTAAACCAAATATAGTTTTCTAAAATTTAGAGAAGGGAGCATACATTATTTCGCAAAATAGTACGCTACATTTAGACTTAAGACATGATTTTACACAGAACAAGCACACATTAGTTCGCAAAATAGAACGCTACATTTAGACTTAAGACATGATTTTACACAGAACAAACACACATTAGTTCGCAAAATAGTACGCTACATTTAGACTTAAGACATGATTTTACACAGAACAAGCACACATTAGTTCGCAAAATAGTATGCTACATTTAGACTTAAGACATGATTTAACACAGAACAAGCACACATTAGTTCGCAAAATAGTACCCTACATTTAGACTTAAGACATGATTTTACACAGAACAAGCACACATTAGTTCGCAAAATAGTACGCTACATTTAGACTTAAGACATGATTTTACACAGAACAAGCACACATTACTTAGCGAAACATATGCTAAGACCAACACATCTAATTTGTTAATTAATAAAACCAAAAACACTTACCAAAAACAAACAAATATCAAAATGTTATAAAACGTCACTTGGGTTCCAGCCAAAATAACTTTAAAAAAAAAAAACAATATAAAAATTTTGCCACAATTTATTAATAAATGTTTATGGGAACTATTGAAATACTTACTCAAAAATATGAATAAAAATAGCAAATAAAAATACCCAAAAATGCAAACTTAAACAAAGAAAGTAATAAAAAAAAATGTTCCTTCAAAAAAAAAAAAAACTCCTTCATGTTCCACCAACCATACAACAAACCACTCTACACCGAAATACCTTCAACAATCAAAAAATGCCACCTCAAATGAAGTCACACCAAGCCATAAATAGTCTACATTTTCCTGCTCAAATTAAGGACAGACAATAGGAGCGCACAATGAATGATGCGGCCGAATAATGCTGACGCATGTATAAAAATGTCACTGAAGGCCCAAATCGGTCTGCTGCATTGAGAAAAAACACAATGAGTACAGAGCAGCAAAGTACTAGCCAAGAGGCGCCATGTAAGTATTTGGTTTTTTTTGGGAAAATGCTTATGTTTAACATTGCATTTTGAAACATTTTACATAAAAAATGTTAAACCATTTAAAAAAAAGTTGTGGAGGATGCCATGGAAGAGGCTGCTGGGCCTAGTAGGCAAACTAGGGCCAAAAAAAGGCAGCCACAATTCACAAGAAAGGAGATGGAGGTTTTGGTGCAAATGTGCAATGACAACCTGGCACAGGCACCAAGGAATATGGGTGCAACCCAGAGATGGAAACTGTGGGACGACATAGCCAGTCCTGTCAATGGGGTGGGTGAGTTTGAACGTTCAACCCGGGAGGTCAAACGCCGGTATGTAAAAACTACATTTGACTAAAAAGTGTTTACAGGTCCAAATACTGCTGTAATAATGCCAACTTTTTAAACAACAGATGGAGCGACTTCAAATATCGGCTTAAACAAAAACTGGCTGATAGGGCTAGGCATGCAGGGGGGACAGGTGGGGGTCCCACCCCTGTGTCACTTGAGCTAACAGATTTGGAGGAGCTGGCAAAGGGGTGTGTGCAGTATGAGGAGGTGTTTGGCGTGTCGAACATGGATACCGACATGTCAGACTTTGCGGCTCCTCATGTTGCCCAAGGTAAATGTTGTAATGTTAACAACTCAGAAATGTGTTTTGGAAAATATCTAGATTATAATTTTACTCTTTTCTATTTTTTCTCACAGAGACACAGGCGGATGAGTCTGCTACGGAGGTAAGCTTTGGCCGCAGAATTTCTTCTGGCTCTGCAGGGGAGGAAGCAGTAGATCCGGCTGGGGACCCTGTGGCAGACAGTCCAGGGCATTCCCCCTCGCAGGCAGTGGCCCTCCTCACTGATCTCAATGTTAAAATGGATCAGCACACCGAGATTCTGCTGAGGATGGACGCCAATTTGCTACGGGTGGTGGACGCCCTGGAGGAAACTGCTACTGCCAACATGAGAATTGCAAATTCCCTGGAGCAGCTCGTTCACCAGCACATGTTGGAGCCGGCCTCCCTTCCTGCCAGAACATCAGGACCCTCCACCTCTGGCACAACAACAGCCATCCCTCCAAATGTGCATAGCCCTGTGCCTAGTCCAGAGGCCACAACATCTGCCTCTGGCCAGGCCAGCCGAAGGAGATCCCGGACCCATTCAGGCTCCCTCCAACCCCCGGCCAAATGGCCTAAAAGGCGATGACAGCACTGGTTAATTTCTCCACAATCCATCTCTGTGTTTGCCCCATATTCCTTCATGCCAAAAACCTTCCTCTCCTTTCTTGTGAATTGTTTTTATTTTTTTTATTTTTTTAGTTCAAATGCCACTTATTTTGTTTGTGTGTGGCCAAAATAATTTGTAATTTTTTTACCTTAAAATAAATCTGTTTATGAAAAAAAAACAAAAAACTCCAAAACTGGACACAATCATTTAATAAAATTATATTCAAAATCTGCAAAATTCTATTGCTGATTTATTCAAAAACTGGTTAAAAGTAATCCCTCAAACAAACTTACAAACAATACAACAGAAATAGAAACATTTAATTTTTTTAAAAAAAACAAGGGTTAAAAACAATTTATGAGTTTTAATTAACACTTAGCAAAAAAACAAAAGGAAGATTGGTTTCTTGGCCAAAAAAAAATTATGAAAAAATAAAACATGCGTACAATATTGTTTCCCTAAAAATGAAACACTTACAAATATTTTAAAAGCCCACAAAAAAAAATCCATTTGTTAGCTAATTGATTGTATGACCCAGAAATTAGCAGCTGAGTAGTTCACCAGCATTCGGTTTTTAGCTACTAAAAAAGGTCTATTTGCTAAACACCTTACAAGCAGTTTAGCAATTAAAAGATGATTGTTTTTGTGGCCTCAATTGATAAATCGCTACACCATCGATGAGCCCAGGGAAGTACGAAGAGACTATCGTCATTGCGGTAGACTATACCAGACCACAAGCTGAGCGAGCAGTCTTATACCTCTTTTCCACCAAAAACCCAGGTCTGACCTGGGTTTTTGGACATGGTTCCAACCCTGGTCAGACCCAGGTCAGACCCATTTACACTGCACCTTTGATCTGGGTTACTCCCAGGTCAGCCCTGTTCACACTGAACTCAGGTCTGCCCTGCTAAACCTGTGAGGTCATAAAAAGTGGGAGGTGAAAGCTCCACAACCACCAATCCGCTCATTTTAGGCATGATCCAGGTCAGATAACCCGTATTGCACCGTTTACACTGCACCATTACCTAGGTACATCCTGGGTCCAACCCTGGTAGCTACCTGGGTTGGATTGCAGGGTCACTTGACCCAGGTTATTTTTCAGGGACCCTTTTACACTGAGCTACGACCCGGGTAGACCCAGCAAAAACCCAGGTTTTTGCTCTGGTGTACAATGGGTATTAATGGAAATTGGATCAGACAGTGACGTAACACTTGTTCTGTTCACATTTGGCGCTCACATAAGATCATTTATGTACGCCCAAAAAACACCTTGACACGCCTGCGTTTTCCCATCTCCAACCCCGTCACCACCCCAAAACGGACAGTTCTGTCAATCACATTTCACATGTCACTTCCTGTTCGCTGTTTATACGATCGACTGAAAAATCACCGCAATCAGACGTACGCACATGCGCACTGTTACACCGCGCATGCGTGGTTGGACAACATCGAACGAACGGCCACTTGCGAGCGCCTCTGAATCAGGCCCTCTGTGCTATGAACCAAAATAATAAACTATGATTTAGGAATAGCATTGTGCACAATGTAACTGATCCTCTGTAAGTAAACTGATGACTTAACTACATATCCACTGCAGCACTGCACAGGGATGCCCACTTTACTCAGCACACATAAAGTACGTACTGTTTAGCAAGACTGCAAAACCATTGGTACAAACAAGTACCATCGCAGTCTCACTTGCACAAGCCCTGACCTTACTCAGAAACTGCTAACATCTACGCACATTATGAGACCTCAGATTGCATAAGATATCGCAGTGACTAATTTATGCACATCCCTGAAACTGGGTGCAAATGCACTGGCACGCCTATGTTACCCTGACCACCCTCCTGTCACCATCCACAAATAGCACTTCCTGTCAGTCACTCTGAGATGGGTCTGCGTAGCCTCTGTGATCACAGTCCTGATCGCAGTGGCTGGTTCACGCTCTCTCACTGTGATACATGCTCAGAACACAACAATCGGCCGATTCTTATTCTGTGTAAATGGGGTATAATGTATTTTTTGCTATTTTAATTGTGAAGGTGCTTCATCTGTCCATATAGGCATGTTTTGTGTGGATCACAGGCATGGGCTACTTTATCATAACTCTCCAGGTGGGAATGTTGGCAGGAATGTGCTACATGTTTGTATTGTGTTTGTTTTTAATTTTTATCTATATGTACATGCAAAATATATAGAGATTATTTACAGTACCGTGTATTCTTTAGATGCACAAATATAGTTTAGAAGTTTCTTCTTTAAATCACTTTTTTGCTATTGAAAAATACAATCAGAAATAAAACATTAATACAATATATAAATGTCAGGCAGATAAAGTACAGTAAACTAACAAGCATAGAAACTGACAATATGATAATGAATTACTGTAAAAGCGAGAGTGCAGAATATGCTAAGAATAATAAAAAATGGAAATGGAGATAATGTTCTTATGCATTTAGGTGCAATAGTTGCAGTCTTTATGTTAGATTTCTCATAAGTTTGATGAAAACAAATTTTATGAATATTAAACTATATATATTTAATTTTAATAATATTACACTAAGGGGCCTATTCATAAAACATAATTATCACTTGTGATAATTAAGGTTTATACGTACTGCAAGTTCCAACACTGTTTAGGAAGTATTCATCATGCCTCTTGCCCTTAATTATCACTTCTGAAAAACTGTTATTTCCACGAAGCAGTTTTTCGTAAGTGAGAAACCTTTCACTGCCTGTCGCTTGTGCAGCTTGAAGACAGGCTGGGAAGAGAGGCCGGCTCCAACTTAACTCTGCCAGTGTCTGTCACCCCCTCATCTTTGTAATGCTGGATGTGGAAACCCTCTCCCCCATGGGAGTCCAATGCAGACCCTACTCCCCCTGTGGGTGTATGATGTGGACCCCCCTTCCTGATGGGGGTGTCTGATCAACAGCCCTCTCTGCACAGGGGTCCAATCCGGACCACCCCTCCCACCCTGCAGAAGTCCGATCCGGAGCAGCCGCATCTTCTCCCTCCCCGGCTCACCTGCTGTGGTCAGTCGGTGAGTCCAGGTCACATATCTGCAGCGCTCTGCAGAGCAGACGCAGAAGGGAGCGATATGAATAGATCCCTCTGCTGTGGCTGCCATGTAAATCTTCACAGGCTGTCGTGTAAACAACAGCCTGTGTAGATTATCGGTGGCTGAATGCCATCTGAAAGTGGCGTTCAGTAACAATCAAGTTCTGAAAAAAATGCTTTTTCAGAACTTGATGAAGAGCCCTAACACTTATTTTTTACAAAAGTATGTGAAACTGTTAATTTTCACATGCTTTTGTGAAAAATAAGTGATGATGGATAGGCCCCTAAATGCTTTAAGCAATAAATGCTTTTATGGAGTGTTTTTTTTATGTATTTTCTACTACAGTACCTGGTTATTTATCACTACATTTGATACATTTCCTAACATCATTATCACTTATCTTGGTGAAATTTTTGCAATTGCTCAACCTTCCATGAGTCTTACGGGCCTATTCATTTGAAGATTTTGTGGGAAAGAGCAAAGACCAAATACTTTTCCTGCCAACTAAAGGGGCCTATCCATTAGACAAATATTTGAACTGTCTGACTAAAACCAGGAAGTTTTGGTTGCATCATTCAGAAAGTTGTCTAATGGATAGCTGGCAAGGACCAGCAATGTGTGTGCATACTGGTTCCTTGCCAACACGACTATCTGTGGAACATGCTTGTCAACCTGACGACGATCATCAGACTCCACATGTTCCCAGATAGAAGGTCAGTCTCCTGCACTGAATGATGTTCAGTGAACGCCGTTCAGTGTGGGCACAGCTCCCAATGACCTGAAGGACTGAACGCTAGTCATTCATTTTTTCAGGCCATCTATTGGATAGACCCCTAAAGTTTTCCATGCAAAAAATCTTTCAAAAACAAGAAATACTTTGTGAAGGATTTCATTAAATACTAAGGACCAATGATTGTTGCTAAAGAGACAAGTGAGTGGAAATTTTTAATGAATGGTGTGAATATTCATTAAAGAAGTCGTATGCAGTTCGTCGTTGGTTGTTCACTGCATATCCACTGAACGACTTTTCTAAAGTCATTCAGCAATATGCAGAAATTGACCAGCATGTTCGAATGGCAAAATACTTATCTTGTCATTTGCTGGAGTGCACGACGCAAGACGTTAGAAAACTTTGTGAACAATCCGACCAAAACCTCCTGGTTTTGGTCAGATCATTCAAAAAGTTGTGAAATGGATAGGCCCCTTTACACATCCAAAGACAACATTCTTCTTTATGTTGGGCAGATAACACCATTGTTTGTTTTACCAATACACCTTAGCCGTTCTAGCTTCCTGTATCCTCCCTGACACCCTTCTCCATAGGAGTGAATATAAAATCATTACTTAAAGCAAACTATTTTCAAAATGTGATGCCTGGATGGGTGGACAGGGAGGTGGGGTTTATGGAGAGTGGACAGGGATAAAAGGAAAAGTATGAGAGTGGATCCAAAAGTCTGTGTCCTGATGTAGTAGTTGATGTCTGTATATACTAGGTCTTAGTAGAAGACTGTGGAAAATTACAGCACAATTCTTCCTTTATTTTTGCAGATATTGAATAATAAACAGAACAACATCACTAAAAGCAACTGAAGAAGATGATGCCAACTGACATTCACTCTCTTGCTCAAGGAACACATTTGTGGAAATACTTTTGCATCTGATGATGATGTCATGACTGCTGTACAGGACTGGTGTGAGGACTATTCACCGGACTATTCCTAAATGGAATCAAGAGGTTGGGAGAAGTGTATTGAAGTAAATGGAGGCTATGTTGAAAAATAAATGCCATTTGAACTTTCTCAGTTATTCATGGTCAAGACATCAAGTTTTGAATCCACCCTCCTATTAGGGGGCAAAGAGGGATATTCAGGTTTGGTGAAGGGGCCTTTTTGTACATTTTTATACAGTTCTCTTTATAGTCAGAATTAATGGAATGGAATGTAAATGTAAAGCTGAACCAAATAGAAAATATATGAGGGAGATCAGATTATATATATATATATATATATATATATATATGTAAAAATATATATATATATATATATATATATATACACACAAAGAAAGAGAGAGAGAGAGAGAGAGAGAGAGAGAGAGACTATAACACCATGGCCATGGAGAGAAGGCAATCATGTGGAGTAGATTGAGTGATTGCAGGAAAAAGAGAGGCGAAGAGAGGGAATGAAGTCTGAAGCAGCTGATATATGTCGTATAAGTACAATAATACTTACATTTATTGCATTTGTAAAGCAGTCCGGATCGTTATAATGGGGTCTACATTCTTCATAGTTGTCTTTAGCAACTAATATATTATAATGAAATAGAAAATATAATTAACTGGTTGGTTACAGAATGCTGCGCTCAGGATTCTGGTGCACAGAAATATGACACTGGCATCCCGACTGGGTTTCATGGCCGATTCCTACAGGTAAGTAGGATAAAGCTACCCCTACTCTTACCTCTAAACCTAATCCTCTCTAAATACAACCTAAACTTAACCCTGTCCCCACATCCTAACCCTCCCACCCTTAACCTATCCCTAACCCTCTCCCCACAGCCTAAATCTAATCCCAAACCCTTTCCTTAACCCTAATACTTTCCATCGTGATGTCAGTGGTCGGGATGCTGGTGCTGGCATTCTGACTGGTGTCGGGATTCCAGCGCTGGCATTCTGAGTGTCGGCATCCTGGTCACCGGAACTATAACTACATCCCTCAGATGTGGGAATAGAAATACTAATAAGATGTAATTATAGATGTTGTTTTATGCTATTATATACATACCTGCCCCCAGACAGAGGGTTACACCAACCAGCATAAACAGTGTGATGAGCTTCATGTTGCAGACACCTGAGTTCAGCACACAGTATATGTGACAGCCAGTAAGAGGCTCCTGCTTTTATACTAGTAAATGTCACTGACATCAAAAACATGAACATGGCATCATAGTCTGGAGTGTGTCCAAACCAATGGTGTATGTAATGTTCAGAGATCCTGTATTAAACTGTAATGGCAGTAATCAGACAGTACTTGTGTGCCAGCAATTCTCCATTTAGGGATAAGTGTAAACATTAATAATGCACTGATTTGTTTTTTTAGGCAGCACTCACAGGACCTGCACTATACAAACATAATGATAATCATAGCAGATGCTCAGTCCAATGTTTCAGATTTATTCGTCTTTCCTTAACTTTGTTTTTGAGAGAACCTGGGCAACATACCCTTGTGTGATTTGGATGAGTGTGGTTGTGAGGACATGAGATGTGTGTTACAAATGTACTGGCAGCATCTCAGTCCTTGCAGAGATCAATTTAATTTTTAGTCCTTTTGTGTCCCCCATCCATCTCCTAGTGTATGTGTGATCATTCTCAGGACACACATTTCCATTAGCATGTCTATTATGTACTGTAATAATGTAAGTTATTGAAATGTTTAATACTGGATAAGCCTTGATGTTAGCCTGGTCCATATGTCTGTGTTAGAGCAAGGTGACACCTCCCAAAACAAAAGACCCTCTAAGTTAATTCCCACCTCCCCAGGGGACGCTCAGGATTTACTCCTCCTTCCATTTGCCTGTTTTGTGCATCACGTGAACCTGGTAGACTGAACGGAACCATCCCAGCAGGTGTTCATCAGGGAAGTAATACCCAGAGGAGGTAGGAGAAAGTGACAGCATAAGGGACTCGCACCAATCAGGAAACGGTGCAACCCCCCCTGGGTGGTCACAATATCGTGGGAAATTGGAAGATTTTAAAACAGGTCACTGAAGGCAACTCCACATGTTAGTCGCTGACTTTGGCTAAGAGGTCTCGCTCTGCCATGGTACTAGTGGAACGCATCACCAGTTCTGTGGATTTATACTTTGGAAATTCTGCAAGGACCTATAGGCTATTCATTGCTGTGTGTTCTGTGATTAGCTTCTACTGTATGGGATCCTGGAATCAATTGTTTGGACCCAGGGACTATCACTGCTGTGTGATCTCTGATAGTTTCTACGTGTGGGGTCCTGGAAGCGATTGAGTGGACATACGCTATTCACTGCTGTGTGATCAGTGATAGTTTCTACTGTGGGGACTGAGGATCTCTAGCTATTTTGTGGAATTGTTCTGGGACATTATACTCTACTGGGACTGCCTCTGTCTGGACTGCTACATGTTTATTGCATGTTCACTGGATTTACTGCTTGTCCTGACATATTATCTATTTCTGTGTGCTGTGGAAAAATAAACCATCACGTTGGTTTCATCTGCTCGGTGTCTGGGTGATTGAGAGAACCCTGTATCCTCACATTTGGAGGCAGCGACAGTGGGATCATTCAGACATCAATCAAGGAGCAGTGAAAGCATGAAGTCACTCACAATAGAGAAGAGAGGATCAGGCCAACTGAGTGGTCGTCAGTCCTGTAAAAGGTAAAATGGTGCTAAGGAAAGAAAGTCAGTGCCTCAAGTCTCCCAGGGCAGTGAAGCTCGTGGATGGAGGTACATCGGTATGTCGGCAGGCTAGGAAGCCGGATATATTATTTATTATAAGGATGCAGTACATATGGGCATACTGGAATGATGCTCGGTGGATGATTAGCGGGTGGAGAGTATCCAGCTTAACAGACAAATTGTGTTATCTGGGAGATGCTTTCATGCACTGCAGAAGAGAAGCAGTCACATGGAAGATGCTGGATGAACCAGAGTTTGAAGAATTCGCAGAGGAAGTGAAGGCTACAATGGCCCAAATGATACAAGGAAGCCACTGTACAAAGACAGAAGGGCAGGTCCAGGATAAGTGGTCCTCCTGGACAGACCCAGAGGAAAGATCCGAAATAGAACTACTGCAACCCGGCCAGACAGCCGAGGGGGTTGCCCCAAAATTAACTGTTACCAGTGGAGCGGGGTCATTGTCAGGGGGGGCCCCTAAGCCCTCTGGACAAAATGAGCATGGAGGAGTTGGTAGCAGAATGCCAGCTGCGGGGCATCCCTGGCCAATTCGGCACGCGCAGGGAAATCCTTCAGTGTATACTCCAGGACGAGGGGGACCCCACCAAAGCGTTCACTGATTATCGGACATTTATCCTCCATCTCGGCCCACGGATGAGTGTGGGGGAACAGCTGGAGTGTCTGGAGTCGTGCTTTGTTGTGGCAGAAGAAGAGGCCTCAGATCGTGGTCTCCTGGATACCCCAGGCTGGCGGGACCAGTGTTGCAGGGTGAATGCAGAAAGGCACCGCCTGCAACAGCTTCTCCCACTCCCAAAGGACACAGCTGCCCAGTGTACTATACTGGGAGAGGCTAGCGCCCAAGTGAAGGAAGCAGTGCCCATAATACAGGCACCCCAGGATGAGTCGCACTACACCTTCCCTTTCGCTGAGGTGGAAGATGGAGACCTATTAACCAGCTGCCAGGGGATCTATGAGGACGGTGTCCGAGAGGAGATCACCAAGGTTGGGGGAGTATCATCTCACTTCCCAACCACAAACATACCAGTCGCAGATGGCATCGTGGTCCAGGCGGTTCAGCATACTCAGCTGGGAGAGGTCCATCATGATGAACTGGCAATGGCAGACTCTTTTATTTCATCGGGGGAGGCTGAGGAGAAAATGCCCTGTGTATGTCCTGCTATCCTAACTCCCCCTGAAGGATATGAAGGATTGTACCCGATCCCCTATTTGGAAACTGAGGAATTGCAGGCAAAATGTTGGTACGTACCCTGTGATTTAAATGGAACATGGGTAGCAAAGACTGTTAACCTAACATCAGATCATAAATCAGAAGAGGATTTGTTATCACCCTGTAATAACTCGGACAGTGGTGTGGACTGTAACTATGTGCCAGGGGATTTGCCTGCCCTTAGTAAGATTCCAGCAAATACAGACCAGGTGGATGTCAGGAGACAGCGCTTGCAACCCCTTCTCCCACCCCAGGGAGAAGGCACTGCACAACCCGGCCCCCTGCATCTCACAGAACACGAGGCATTTGTGGAGATAATTTTGGAGTGTTCAGCGGTTAAAACCTGGTGTGGTACCCAACCAGTTATCCAGCCGACCGGGCTAGAAGAGGGAGTTACCAAGGAGGAGGACAGTCCAGAAGAAGTTCCAGGTGAGACTCTGGCTTTTGAGGGGGGAGGGCTGGGACAGGACCAGCCTGTCCTGGTGGCTCCCCTGCAGCCACTAACTGCATTGTTCCATATACAAGGTTCATCCTGGGGCCCGAGCCGTGAGGAGCCCACATGTTGCACTGAAAGTTGTCAGCCCCCCAGTTGGTGTTTGGGGGAGGAAGGAATGGACACTGCCACAGAAGTGCCATGTAAAGAGACCCAATATTTGCCTGCCCCTGGGCAACCGTTACTTGTACAAGGTGGTGAGGGGGAAGGTACCCACTGCCCCTGTGTTCCAGAAGTGAGGGTGTTAGGATGCCCGATTAGTATGATTTGGGGAAAGGGGTGTGATAATGTGAAGGGGGAACACCAAACGTCTGACTTGGGGGAATTGCTAAATCCTCTGGTGGAAAAAGGGGACATGTTATATTGTAATTTTGTACTTGCGGATTGTCTAACTAGACTGCTTCTCACAGCCTGCGTCTTATGTTACATTACTCTGTGGGACACTGGTGGCACACTCACCCACAAGATGCTTTACCCTGCACCCCACCTCGCCCAGTCAGTAGTGGTTCTGGATCCCCCCAGGGAACAAGGCCTAAAAAGTGGGAGAGGAATGTGAGGACATGAGATGTGTGTTACAAATGTACTGGCAGCATCTCAGTCCTTGCAGAGATCAATTTACTTTTTAGTCCTTTTGTGTTCAACTTCCCGTCTCCTAGTGTATGTGTGATCATTCTCAGGACACATATTTCCATTAGCATGTCTATTATGTACTGTAATAATGTAAGTTATTGAAATGTTTAATACTGGATAAGCCTTGATGTTAGCCTGGTACATATGTCTGTGTTAGAGCAAGGTGACACCTCCCAAAACAAAAGACTCTCTAAGTTAATTCCCACCTCCCCAGGGGACGCTCAGGATTTACTTGTGCTTCACGTGAACCTGGTAGACTGAACGGAACAATCCCAGCAGGTGTTCGTCAGGGAAGTAATACCCAGAGGAGGTAGGAGAAAGTGACAGCATAAGGGACTCGCACCAATCAGGAAACGGTGCAACCCCCCCTGGGAGGTCACAATATCCTGGGAAATTGGAAAATTTTAAAACAGGTCACTGAAGGCAACTCCACCTGTTAGTCGCTGACTTTGGCTAAGAGGCCTCGCTCTGCCATGGTACTAGTGGAACGCATCACCAGTTCTGTGGATTTATACTTTGGAAATTCTGCAAGGACCTATACGCTATTCATTGCTGTGTGTTCTGTGATTAGCTTCTACTGTATGGGATCCTGGAATCAATTGTTTGGACCCAGGGACTATCACTGCTGTGTGATCTCTGATAGTTTCTACGTGTGGGGTCCTGGAATCGATTGAGTGGACATACGCTATTCACTGCTGTGTGATCAGTGATAGTTTCTACTGTGGGGACTGAGGGTCTCTAGCTATTTTGTGGAATTGTTCTGGGACATTATACTCTACTGGGACTGCCTCTGTCTGGACTGCTACCTGTTTATTGCCCATTCACTGGATTTACTGCTTGTCCTGACATATTATCTATTTCGGTGTGCTGTGGAAAAATAAACCATCATGTTGGTTTCATCTGCTCGGTGCCTGGGTGATTGAGAGAACCCCGTATCCTCACAGATAGATAGATAGATCGATAGATAGATAGATAGATAGATAGATAGATAGATACAGACTGACAGACAGACATATATGAGACAGATAGATAGATAGATAGATAGATAGATAGATAGATAGATAGATAGATACAGAAATATATGAGACAGATAGATAGATAGATAGATAGATAGATAGATAGATAGATAGATAGATAGATAGATAGATAGATAGATAGATAGATAGATAGATACAGACAGACAGACAGACAGTCAGACATATATGAGACAGATAGATAGATAGATAGATAGATAGATAGATAGAAAGATAGATACAGACAGCAATATATATGAGACAGATAGATAGCTAGATAGATAGATAGATAGATAGATAGATAGATAGATAGATATGAGAGATAGATATTAATGAGATAGTGATAAAAAGATATGAGAAATAGATAGATATGAGAGAGAGATAGATATGAGTTATATAGATAGATAGATAGATAGATAGATAGATAGATAGATATGAGAGAGATAGATATGCGAGGCATAGATAGATATATATGAGAGAGATAGATAAATAGATATGAGTAATAGATAGATAGATAGATATGAGATAGATAGATAGATAGATAGAGAGATAGATATATATATACATATGAGAGATAGATATGAGATATATAGATATATATGAGAGATAGATAAATAGATATGAGTAACAGATTAATAGATAGATAGATAGATAGATAGATAGATAGATAGATAGATAGATAGATAGATAGATAGATAGATTGTGAGGACATGGGATGTGTGTTACAAATTTACTGGCAGCATATCAGTCATTGCAGAGATCAATTTACTTTTTAGTCCTTTTGTGTCCCCCATCCGTCTCCTAGTGTATGTGTGACATTCTCAGGACACACATTTTCATTAGCATGTCTATTATGTACTGTAATAATGTAAGTTATTGAAATGTTTAATACTAGATAAGCCTTGATGTTAGCCTGGTCCATATGTCTGTGTTAGAGCAAGGTGACACCTCCCAAAACAAAAGACCCTCTAAGTTAATTCCCACCTCCCCAGGGGACACTCAGGATTTACTCCTCCTTCCATTTGCCTGTTTTGTGCTTCACGTGAACCTGGTAGACTGAACGGAACCATCCCAGCAGGTGTTCGTCAGGGAAGTAATACCCAGAGGAGGTAGGAGAAAGTGACAGCATAAGGGACTCGCACCAATCAGGAAACGGTGCAACCCCCCCTGGGAGGTCACAATATCGTGGGAAATTGGAAGATTTTAAAACATGTCACCGAAGGCAACTCCACATGTTAGTCGCTGACTTTGGCTAAGAGGCCTCGCTCTTCCAAGGTGCTAGTGGAACGCATCACCAGTTCTGTGGATTTATACTTGGAAATTCTGCAAGGACCTATACGCTATTCATTGCTGTGTGTTCTGTGATTAGCTTCTACTGCATGGGGTCCTGGAAATGCTTGATTGTACCCAGGGACTATCACTGCTGTGTGATCTCTGATAGTTTCTACGTGTGGGGTCCTGGAAGTGATTGAGTGGACATATGCTATGCACTGCTGCGTGATCAGTGATAGTTTCTACTGTGGGGACTGAGGGTCTCTAGCCATTTCGTGGAATTGTTCTGGGACATTATACTCTACTGGGACTGCCTCTGTCTGGACTGCTACCTGTTTATTGCCCGTTCACTGGATTTACTGCTTGTCCTGACATATTATCTATTTCTGTGTGCTGTGGAAAAATAAACCATCACGTTGGTTTCATCTGCTCGGTGTCTGGGTGATTGAGTGAACCCCGTATCCTCACATTTGGCGGCAGCGACAGTGGGATCATTCAGACACCAGCTTTCAAGCAAAAAGTCATAAAATACAGCAGGGAATGGATCCAGAACCACTATGCTACCGATACCTCAAGAAGGGCCCCCTGCAGGATCTCTGCCGAATAAAACAGATTGAGTTTTATGCGGAGGACATCAGGAAAAAATTATTGGCAAAACTAGCCCAGTGGGACCAAGATCATCCAGCGGAGGAGGACGATGAGGACGATGTACCGGAGCAGACCGAGGGTCAGGGAACCACGGCGACAACGGTTTCCAGGGCAATGCCTACCATGGGAGGGGTAGATCAATTGCGGGAGTTGCTGGCAGCATTAGGACAAGGAGCAGCGGTACTGGGGGCCGCACTGGGAGCACAGACCTACACCCCTGTCCCACCAGTATCAGTAAGTCAGCCAGCCAGGCTGCGATATCGGGACATACCGCCTTTTGATGAGGCCAGCTCGGACATTGATAACCATTTGCAGACGTTTGAATCAATGATGTCTCTGCATAAAATTGAGGCAGCAGAATGGCCTCTATATTTGTTACCCAGTCTGAGAGGACGGGCGCTGGAAGCGTGCCAGGCTTTGAGTCCAGAACAGACATTGTCCTATGAGGAGGTCCGGATATGCGGTGACTGCTGAATCATACCGCGCCAAGTTCCGGTCAATGTCATGGAAAGGGGATACCTCATTTACAGAGTTTAAGAACCTGTTGCGGCGGAACTGTGACAGATTGTTGGCCGGAAAGCAGGCACGCACTGTAGTGGAGGTTAAAAACGTTATTATCCTGGAACAGTTGCTTAACAAGATGCCCCGGAAATTCGAGAGTGGGTGGCGGATCGGAACCCCACCACTCCGGAGAATGCAGCACACCTAGCTCATGAGTTCACAGCTAACAGGCCCCGGTGGAGAGGAGCCAACCCAGTAGAGAGGTCAGCCCCCCGACGGCCCCAACAAGACCAGAATCCCTACCTGGCAACCCAGCGCCCGGCCCCACTACACATCCCAGCTCTCCAAACGGCCAATGCAAGGCCGCGGGGCCCTGCACTTCCAGAGCCTCGGCGGTGTTTCAACTGTCACCAGGTAGGGCATGTGCAGCGAGACTGTCCGCGGGGAAGAGGACAATTTCCAGGTGCCCGACCAGCTGTGCCCAGGGTAGCTGTGTGCCAGGAAACAACATTTGGGGGTGGGGAGGGGAACTGCATTCCTGATGCGCCAGAGGCGGAGGAAGTAGCATATCAAGTGGAGGTAGTAGCAGCTATTGGGAAAGCTACCCCGGATAACATGAAAACCCACGTACAGCCTGTTAAAGTCAATGGACAGGAACTGCAAGGATTGAGAGACTCCGAGGCCTCCATTACCCTTGTCCGACCGAAGTTATTCCCCCCCTGCCAACTATTGGAGAAACGGAAAATTAAAATCTCCATGGCCGGAGGGCAGATCACTGTTATCCCCATGGCCCGGGTACACTTGGATTGGGGCCTGGACTCAGGGGAAGTGGAGGTGGGACTTTTGGGTGGGTTACCCACCCATGTTATCCTGGGAAATGATCTGGGCAGTGGTTTGGCTAGTTAGTTTGTGGGAGCTATCACCCGGAGCCAAGCGCAGTTGTTGGCGACAGCACCCGAGGACCCTCTCGGGCCAGCATCGGGGGTCTTGGTGGGATCAATGGCCACAACCCCTGACCTGTCACCGGTGAGTAACACTGAACCAGACTTGTTTGACTGTAATGGGAATCTGGGGGAGCTAGACAGGACGGCATTTAGGGAAGCCCAACGGACAGATCCTTCCCTAGCTAGCCTCCGCAGTGCGGCAGAACGGGCAGATTGGGGACCTCAGGGGGATCGCATCCAGTGGGAGGAGGGGAGACTGTACAGGGTGCCTGCAAAAGCAGACCCCATAGAGCCTGAAGTCCTAAGGAAACAGTTGATTGTTCCCCAGCAGTACCGTACCCGATTGCTAGCACTTGCCCATGACACTCCCTTAGCAGGCCACTTAGGGGTTCGTAAAACCCGTGCCCGGCTATTACGGCACTTCTTCTGGCCTGGAATAAGCCAAGCAGTAAAACAGTATAGGGAATCCTGTGAGGTATGTCAACGCCTCGGGGGGCCCCCACGTCGAGCTCCCCTACAACCCATGCCTGTCATAAGCGAGCCATTTAAGAGAGTGGCCATGGACATTGTTGGGCCTTTTAAGAAGCTGAGCCGAACAGGGAAGAAATACATACTGACCGTAGTTGACTATGCGACTAGATACCCTGAGGCAGTGGCCCTGGCATCCATAGATGCTGAGCATATTGCCCAGGCTCTCATGGACATCTTTAGCCGTGTAGGATTTCCCAAAGAAGTAGTTACCGATCAGGGTACACAATTTCAAGGGGACTTGCTGCAAACAGTATGGGACAAATTTGGGGTCCATCCCTTCCGCACGACAGCCTACCATCCCCAGACGAATGGGCTCTGCGAGAGGTTTAATGGGACCCTAAAGCAGTTGCTGCGGGCATATGCTGAATCGGAGGGGGGGGATTGGGAGAAGTTGTTGCAGCAGCTATTATTCGCGTACCGCGAAGTGCCGCAAGATTCCACTGGATTCTCCCCTTTTGAGTTATTATATGCACGAAGGGTACGAGGGCCTCTAGACCTAGTCCGGGAAAGCTGGGAAGGGACATTCCAGGAACCTGAGGTTCCTGTCCTGGAGTATGTAGTCCAAATGAGGGAGAGATTGCAGCGTTTGATGCAGCTTGCGCATGACCACATGCTGGGGGCACAGGAACGGCAGAGCCAGTACTACAACCAGCGAGCACATGAAAGGGAGCTAGATGTTGGGCAGAAAGTGATGGTTCTAGTACCTGCCCGAAAGCACAAGTTACAGGCAACCTGGGCAGGGCCCTATACCATCATGGGTCGTCAGGGCCAGGTAGATTATATTGTTGCCCTAGGTCCAACAGGGAAGCGGGTGGGTACCTACCACATAAATCGGTTAAAGGAGTATGTCACTAGAGAAATAGGGGCTGTGGCAATCTGCTGCCCACCTATGGATGACCCAGAGACTGACCCTATCCCTGACATTTTAGCAGCAACCAAAAAGGATCTAGGGGTAGAGGCAGTGCCCATAGGCTCACAGTTAACAGCAAACCAGGGCGCACCCATGTAGTGGCCCATCATGTCGACACCGGGGCGGCTCGGCCCATTAGGCAACCCGCATATCGGGTGAGTCCAGAGGTGCTGGACATGATCAAAAAAGAGGTTGATGAAATGCTGGCACTTGGGGTCATTGTACCATCCACTAGTCCCTGGGCAGCCAGTGTAGTCTTAGTGCCTAAGAAGGATGGGAGCACTCGCTTCTGTGTGGACTATAGGAAGCTGAATGAGGTGACTGTGACGGATGCATACCCCATGCCCCGGGTAGATGAGTTGCTAGACAGGTTGGGGGCGGCTCGCTATGTATCCACTGTGGACCTTAGTAAGGGGTACTGGCAGATACCCCTTACCAGGGAGGCACAGGAGAGGTCTGCATTCAGCACCCCATTTGGGCTATTTGAATTTGCAGCCATGCCCTTTGGTATGAAGAATGCCCCAGCCACCTTTCAGCGTACAGTAGATCGCGTGCTGACAGGGTGTCAGGAGTTCGCCCAGGCATACCTGGACGACATAGCAATTTTTAGTGAGACCTGGGAGGAACATCTGCAGCATGTTGCCCAGGTGCTAGCCCGGATTAGCCAGGCGGGGTTGACTATCAGACCAGACAAATGTCAGATGGGGATGGCAGAGGTGTTGTATCTCGGGCACAGGGTTGGTGGAGGCCAAATTCGTCCAGAGCCGGCAAAAATTGAGGCCATCTTGAAGTGGCCTCAACCCACTAACCAAAAACAGGTACGTGCCTTCCTTGGAACGGCAGGGTACTATCGGAAGTTTGTGCCCCAGTACAGCACCATCGCCAAGCCATTAACTGACCTGATGACCAAAAAGTACACCCGAGAAATACACTGGACCCCTGAGTGTGAACGGGCTTTTTCCCAGCTTAAGGAAATTTTGTCCCAATCCCCAGTATTAGCAGCCCCCGACTTTCGCAAGCGGTTCATTGTGCAAACCGATGCCTCAGGTTATGGAATAGGAGCTGTGTTGAGCCAGGTAGGGGAAGATGGATGTGAACACCCAGTGGCTTTTCTCTCGCGGAAGCTTGTCGACCGTGAGGTAGCCTACGCCACTATTGAAAAGGAGTGTCTGGCTATAGTCTGGGCCCTTAAGAAGCTGCAGCCATACGTGTATGGGCGCGAGTTCTCGGTGGTCACAGATCATAACCCCCTTAGTTGGCTACAATGTACCGCAGGAGACAATGGACGCTAGCTAAGATGGAGTTT
>JAUIMM010000150.1:2430000-2437500 GCA_031769625.1 Taudactylus pleione | reverse complement strand
TATTTGCTGGAATCTTACTAAGGGCAGGCAAATCCCCTGGCACATAGTTACAGTCCACACCACTGTCCGAGTTATTACAGGGTGATAACAAATCCTCTTCTGATTTATGATCTGATGTTAGGTTAACAGTCTTTGCTACCCATGTTCCATTTAAATCACAGGGTACGTACCAACATTTTGCCTGCAATTCCTCAGTTTCCAAATAGGGGATCGGGTACAATCCTTCATATCCTTCAGGGGGAGTTAGGATAGCAGGACATACACAGGGCATTTTCTCCTCAGCCTCCCCCGATGAAATAAAAGAGTCTGCCATTGCCAGTTCATCATGATGGGCCTCTCCCAGCTGAGTATGCTGAACCGCCTGGACCACGATGCCATCTGCGACTGGTATGCTTGTGGTTGGGAAGTGAGATGATTCTCCCCCAACCTTGGTGATCTCCTCTCGGACACCGTCCTCATAGATCCCCTGGCAGCTGGTTAATAGGTCTCCATCTTCCACCTCAACAAAAGGGAAGGTGTAGTGCGACTCCTCCTGGGGTGCCTGTATTATGGGCACTGCTTCCTTCACTTGGGCGCTAGCCTCTCCCAGTATAGTACACTGGGCAGCTGTGTCATTTGGGAGTGGGAGAAGCTGTTGCAGGCGGTGCCTTTCTGCATTCACCCTGCAACACTGGTCCCGCCAGCCTGGGGTATCCAGGAGACCACGATCTGAGGCCTCTTCTTCTGCCACAGCAAAGCATGACTCCAGACACTCCAGCTGTTCCCCCACTCTCATCCGTGGGCCAAGATGGAGTATAAATGTCCGATAATCAGTGAACGCTTTGGTGGGGTCCCCCTCGTCCTGGAGTATACACTGAAGGATTTCCCTGTGTGTGCCGAATTGGCCAGGGATGCCCCGCAGCTGGCATTCTGCTACCAACTCCTCCATGCTCATTTCGTCCAGAGGGCTTAGGGGTCCCCCTGACAATGACCCCGCTCCACTGGTAACAGTTAATTTTGGGGCAACCCCCTCGGTTGTCTGGCCGGGTTGCAGTAGTTCTATTTCGGATCTTTCCTCTGGGTCTGTCCAGGAGGACCACTTATCCTGGACCTGCCCTTCTGTCTTTGTACAGTGGCTTCCTTGTATCATTTGGGCCATTGTAGCCTTAACTTCCTCCGCGAATTCTTCAAACTCTGGTTCATCCAGCATCTTCCATTTGACTGCTTCACTGCTGCAGTGCATGAAAGCATCTCCCAGATAACACAATTTGTCTGTTAAGCTGGATACTCTCCACCCGCTAATCATCCTCCGAGCATCATTCCAGTATGCCCATATGTACTTCATCCTTATAACAAATAATATATCCGGCTTCCTAGCCTGCCGACATACCGATGTACCTCCGTCCACGAGCTTCACTGCCCTGGGAGACTTGAGGCACTGACTTTCTTTCCTTAGCACCATTTTACCTTTTACAGGACTGACGACCACTCAGTTGGCCTGATCCTCTCTTCTCTATTGTGAGTGACTTCACGCTTCCACTGCTCCTTGATTGATGTCTGAATGATCCCACTGTCGCTGCCACCAAATGTGAGGATACGGGGTTCACTCAATCACCCAGACACCGAGCAGATGAAACCAACGTGATGGTTTATTTTTCCACAGCACACAGAAATAGATAATATGTCAGGACAAGCAGTAAATCCAGTGAACGGGCAATAAACAGGTAGCAGTCCAGACAGAGGCAGTCCCAGTAGAGTATAATGTCCCAGAACAATTCCACAAAATAGCTAGAGACCCTCAGTCCCCACAGTAGAAACTATCACTGATCACGCAGCAGTGCATAGCGTATGTCCACTCAATCACTTCCAGGACCCCACACGTAGAAACTATCAGAGATCACACAGCAGTGATAGTCCCTGGGTACAATCAAGCTTTTCCAGGACCCCATGCAGTAGAAGCTAATCACAGAACACACAGCAATGAATAGCGTATAGGTCCTTGCAGAATTTCCAAGTATAAATCCACAGAATTGGTGATGCGTTCCACTAGCACCTTGGCAGAGCGAGGCCTCTTAGCCAAAGTCAGCGACTAACATGTGGAGTTGCCTTCAGTGACATGTTTTAAAATCTTCCAATTTCTCACGATATTGTGACCTCCCAGGGGGGGTTGCACCGTTTCCTGATTGGTGCGAGTCCCTTATGCTGTCACTTTCTCCTACCTCCTCTGGGTATTACTTCCCTGACGAACACCTGCTGGGATGGTTCCGTTCAGTCTACCAGGTTCACGTGAAGCACAAAACAGGCAAATGGAAGGAGGAGTAAATCCTGAGCGTCCCCTGGGGAGGTGGGAATTAACTTAGAGGGTCTTTTGTTTTGGGAGGTGTCACCTTGCTCTAACACAGACATATGGACCAGGCTAACATCAAGGCTTATCCAGTATTAAACATTTCAATAACTTACATTATTACAGTACATAATAGACATGCTAATGAAAATGTGTGTCCTGAGAATGATCACACATACACTAGGAGACGGGAAGTTGAACACAAAAGGACTAAAAAGTAAATTGATCTCTGCAAGGACTGAGATGCTGCCAGTACATTTGTAACACACATCTCATGTCCTCACAGATAGGTAGATAGATAGATAGAGAGATAGACATGAATGATAGAGAGATATGAAACAGATAGATAGATAGATAGATAGATAGATAGATAGATCTGTAGTAGATAGACAGATAGATATACTGTATATGAGATAGATAGATAGATAGATAGATAGATATGAGAGAGATAGATAAATACATATGAGTAATAGATAGATAGATAGATAGATAGATAGATAGATAGATAGATAGATAGATAGTAGGGGTGAGCGGGTTCGGATTTCTGAAATCCGAACCCCCCCGAGCCCCCCCGATCCGAGTCCGATCCGAATCAGGCTCGACTTTTCCCGCCTGACTCGGATCTGAAATCGAGGCAAAACGTCATCATCCCGCCTTCCGAGTCTCGCGGGTTTTGGATCCTATATAAGGTACCTACGTCGGCGCCATTTTCTCACTCGGCTGTGGACAGTGAAGAGGGAGGGTGGGAGTTAGGGCTGTGTAGTGTAGTGTAGTGTAGTGCTGCTGTTGTCCACTACTTCAAAGTCCATAGGGGCTGGCTGTGTTGTGCTGTGCTGCTGTTGTTAATAGGGGCTGTGTCCACTACTTCAAAGTCCATAGGGGCTGGCTGGACTGTGTTGTGCAGTCAGTTCTCCATAGGGGCTGTGTCCACTCCAAAGTCCTGTGCAGTGTCCCAGTCCTAAAGAGGTGCTGTAGTGTTGTCCAGGGGGTGCTCTGTCCAACAGGGGTGCTCCCCCCAAGTGCTAAAAAAATAATATATTTTCTGTGTTTGTGAATTGTGTGCGCAGTAGCCGCACGTGCATCAACAAAGTAGTGCCAAGCGTGCGCCTGTGTCATAAGTAAAGGGCCGGCTGGCTAGACCGTTAAAGGGTGCTGTAACCCCCAAAAGTACACTCCAGTCCAAACCAAAAAAAAATTATTTTCTGTGTTTGTGAATTGTGTGCGCAGTAGCCGCACGTGCATCAACAAAGTAGTGCCAAGCGTGCGCCTGTGTCATAAGTAAAGGGCCGGCTGGCTTGACCGTTAAGGGTGCTGTAACCCCCGAAAGTACACTCCAGTCCAAACCAAAAAAAAAATTATTTTCTGTGTTTGTGAATTGTGTGCGCAGTAGCCGCACGTGCATCAACAAAGTAGTGCCAAGCGTGCGCCTGTGTCATAAGTAAAGGGAAAGCTGGCTTGACCGTTAAGGGTGCTGTAACCCCCGAAAGTACACTCCAGTCCAAACCAAAAAAAAAATTATTTTCTGTGTTTGTGAATTGTGTGCGCAGTAGCCGCACGTGCATCAACAAAGTAGTGCCAAGCGTGCGCCTGTGTCATAAGTAAAGGGCCGGCTGGCTTGACCGTTAAGGGTGCTGTAACCCCCGAAAGTACACTCCAGTCCAAACCAAAAAAAAAATTATTTTCTGTGTTTGTGAATTGTGTGCGCAGTAGCCGCACGTGCATCAACAAAGTAGTGCCAAGCGTGCGCCTGTGTCATAAGTAAAGGGCCAGCTGGCTTGACCGTTAAAGGGTGCTGTAACCCCCAAAGTACACTCCAGTCCAAACCAAAAAAAAAATTATTTTCTGTGTTTGTGAATTGTGTGCGCAGTAGCCGCATGTGCATCAACAAAGTAGTGCCAAGTGTGCGCCTGTGTCATAAGTAAAGGGCCGGCTGGCTTGACCGTTAAAGGGTGCTGTAACCCCCGAAAGTACACTCCAGTCCAAACCAAAAAAAAAAATATTTTCTGTGTTTGTGAATTGTGTGCGCAGTAGCCGCACGTGCATCAACAAAGTAGTGCCAAGCGTGCGCCTGTGTCATAAGTAAAGGGCCGGCTGGCTTGACCGTTAAAGGGTTCTGTAACCCCCAAAGTACACTCCAAACCAAAAAAATATATATTTTCTGTGTTTGTGACTTGTGTGCACTGTGGCTGCACGTGCATCAACAAAGGAGCAGCGCCAAGCGTGCGCCTGTGTCCCATAAGTAAAGAGCCGGCTGGCTCATTTCTTAAAGGGTGGTGTAACCCACAAAGTGCACTACTCTCCAGCAAAAATAAAAAAATATTTTCTGTGTTTGTGTGCGCTTTAGCCGCACGTATATATATCAATATAACATAAATGGAGGACCAAACTTTCTCTGATAAAAATAAAATAGGGAAAGATCAAGAACCACTTCCTACTAGTGCTGTTGCTGCTGCTGGGAGTTGTTCATCATCCCAGAGAGGAAGTAGGAACATCACTACTTTTACTAAACAATTGACCCTCCAACAGTCCCTAGCGATGAGGATGAAGTACGACAGCAGTCATCCTGAAGCAAAACGTATAACTGAGGCCTTGACTGCTATGTTGGTGTTAGACGTGCGTCCGGTATCCGACATTAGTGCAGTGGGATTTAGACAATTGATGGAGGTAGTGTGTCCTCGGTTCCAAATCCCGTCTAGATTCCACCTGCATCCTCAAAGCAGCAGCGACAAGCGTGCGTCTGTCTGTTAAAGGGTGGTGACACCCTCAAAGTGTGCTACACAAACAATTAAAATATTGTTCTTTTTTTTTCTGTCTTTGTGAAATGTGTGGGCTGTAGCCGCACCTGCATCCTTAAAGCAGCAGCGACAAGCGTGCGTCTGTCTGTTAAAGGGTGGTGACACCCTCAAAGTGTGCTACACAAACAATTAAAATATTGTTCTTTTTTTTTCTGTCTTTGTGAAATGTGTGGGCTGTAGCCGCACTTGCATCCTCAAAGCAGCAGCGACAAGCGTGCGTCTGTCTGTTAAAGGGTGTTGTAACTCTCAAAGTGCTCCAAAAAATCAAAAATTTTTTTTAATGTGTTTGTGACTTGTGTGCGATGTAGCCACACTTGCATCCTCAAAGCAGCAGCGACAAGCGTGCGTCTGTCTGTTAAAGGGTGGTGACACCCTCAAAGTGTGCTACACAAACAATAAGAATATTCTTTTTTCTGTCTTTGTGAATTGTGTGGGCTGTAGCCGCATCTGCATCCTTAAAGCAGCAGCGACAAGCGTGCGTCTGTCTGTTAAAGGGTGGTGACACCCTCACAGTGTGCTACACAAACAATTAAAATATTGTTCTTTTTTTTTCGGTCTTTGTGAAATGTGTGGGCTGTAGCCGCACCTGCATCCTTAAAGCAGCAGCGACAAGCGTGCGTCTGTCTGTTAAAGGGTGGTGACACCCTCAAAGTGTGCTACACAAACAATTAAAATATTGTTCTTTTTTTTTCTGTCTTTGTGAATTGTGTGGGCTGTAGCCGCACTTGCATCCTCAAAGCAGCAGCGACAAGCGTGCGTCTGTCTGTTAAAGGGTGTTGTAACTCTCAAAGTGCTCCAAAAAATCAAAATTTTTTTTTTAATGTGTTTGTGACTTGTGTGTGATGTAGCCACACTTGCATCCTCAAAGCAGCAGCGACAAGCGTGCGTCTGTCTGTTAAAGGGTGGTGACACCCTCAAAGTGTGCTACACAAACAATAAAAATATTCTTTTTTCTGTCTTTGTGAATTGTGTGGGCTGTAGCCGCACCTGCATCCTTAAAGCAGCAGCGACAAGCGTGCGTCTGTCTGTTAAAGGGTGGTGACACCCTCACAGTGTGCTACACAAACAATTAAAATATTGTTCTTTTTTTTTCGGTCTTTGTGAAATGTGTGGGCTGTAGCCGCACCTGCATCCTTAAAGCAGCAGCGACAAGCGTGCGTCTGTCTGTTAAAGGGTGGTGACACCCTCAAAGTGTGCTACACAAACAATTAAAATATTGTTCTTTTTTTTTCTGTCTTTGTGAATTGTGTGGGCTGTAGCCGCACTTGCATCCTCAAAGCAGCAGCGACAAGCGTGCGTCTGTCTGTTAAAGGGTGTTGTAACTCTCAAAGTGCTCCAAAAAATCAAAAAAAATTTTTTAATGTGTTTGTGACTTGTATGCGATGTAGCCACACTTGCATCCTCAAAGCAGCAGCGACAAGCGTGCGTCTGTCTGTTAAAGGGTGGTGACACCCTCAAAGTGTGCTCCACAAACAATAAAAATATTCTTTTTTTTTTTCTGTCTTTGTGAATTGTGTGGGCTGTAGCCGCAGTTGAATCCTCAAAGCAGCAGCGACAAGCGTGCGTCTGTCTGTTAAAGGATTACATCGGTGACAGCATCCAAGTAGGCATGTCAGACAGTCCGTACCTGTACTGGCAGGAAAAAGAAGCAATTTGGAGGTCCCTGTACAAACTGGCTCTATTTTACCTGAGTTGCCCCCCCTCCAGTGTGTACTCCGAAAGAGTGTTTAGTGCAGCCGGGAACCTTGTTAGCGAAAGGCGTTGGAGGTTGCTTCCACAAAATGTGGAGAAGATGATGTTCATAAAATGAATGATCAACTCTTCCAGGGAGACCAGCCTCCAGAACGTACAGAGGGACCTGTGGTTCCAGCAGGGACGAATTAATACTCTGTGAGGATGAGGATGTACATAACACTGAAGAGGGTGAGGAATCTGTGGATGAGGAGGATGAGGACGACTTCTTGCCTCCGTAGAGCCAGTTTGTGCAGGGACAGATTAATTGCCAGCTTGTTTTGTGGGGGCCCAAACGAACCAATCATTTCAGCCACAGTTGTGTGGCAGACCCTGGCGCTGAAATGATTGGTTTGTTAAAGTGTGCATGTCCTGTTTATACAACATAAGGGTGGGTGGGAGGGCCCAAGGACAATTCCATCTTGCACCTCTTTTTTTTCTTTGCATTATGTACAGTTTGGGGCCTAGTTTTTCAATGCCATCCTTTCTGCCACTGCAGTTTCACGCCTAGATGGGTCACGTGTTTGTGCCGCCCACTCGTGTCGCTTAGCATAGTCATCCAGCTACCTCGGTGCAACCTTTTGGACATAAAAACACTATTGTGAGGTGTGAGGTATTCAGAATAGACTGGAAATGAGTGGAAATTAAGGT
>JAUIMM010000150.1:2420000-2422500 GCA_031769625.1 Taudactylus pleione | reverse complement strand
CCAGTATAGTACACTGGGCAGCTGTGTCCTTTGGGAGTGGGAGAAGCTGTTGCAGGCAGTGCCTTTCTGCATTCACCCTGCAACACTGGTCCCGCCAGCCTGGGGTATCCAGGTGACCACGATCTGAGGCCTCTTCTTCTGCCACAGCAAAGCATGACTCCAGACACTCCAGCTGTTCCCCCACTCTCATCCGTGGGCCAAGATGGAGTATAAATGTCCGATAATCAGTGAACGCTTTGGTGGGGTCCCCCTCGTCCTGGAGTATACACTGAAGGATTTCCCTGCGTGTGCCGAATTGGCCAGGGATGCCCCGCAGCTGGCATTCTGCTACCAACTCCTCCATGCTCATTTCGTCCAGAGGGCTTAGGGGCCCCCCTGACAATGACCCCGCTCCACTGGTAACAGTTAATTTTGGGGCAACCCCCTCGGTTGTCTGGCCGGGTTGCAGTAGTTCTATTTCGGATCTTTCCTCTGGGTCTGTCCAGGAGGACCAATTATCCTGGACCTGCCCTTCTGTCTTTGTACAGTGGCTTCCTTGTATCTTTTGGGCCATTGTAGCCTTAACTTCCTCCGCGAATTCTTCAAACTCTGGTTCATCCAGCATCTTCCATGTGACTGCTTCACTTCTGCAGTGCATGAAAGCATCTCCCAGATAACACAATTTGTTTGTTAAGCTGGATACTCTCCACCCGCTAATCATCCTCCGAGCATCATTCCAGTATGCCCATATGTACTTCATCCTTATAACAAATAATATATCCGGCTTCCTAGCCTGCCGACATACCGACGTACCTCCGTCCACGAGCTTCACTGCCCTGGGAGACTTGAGGCACTGACTTTCTTTCCTTAGCACCATTTTACCTTTTACAGGACTGACGACCACTCAGTTGGCCTGATCCTCTCTTCTCTATTGTGAGTGACTTCACGCTTCCACTGCTCCTTGATTGATGTCTGAATGATCCCACTGTCGCTGCCACCAAATGTGAGGATACGGGGTTCACTCAATCACCCAGACACCGAGCAGATGAAACCAACGTGTTGTTTTTTTTTTCCACAGCACACTGAAATAGATAATATGTCAGGACAAGCAGTAAATCCAGTGAACGGGCAATAAACAGGTAGCAGTCCAGACAGAGGCAGTCCCAGTAGAGTATAATGTCCCAGAACAATTCCACGAAATAGCTAGAGACCCTCAGTCCCCACAGTAGAAACTATCACTGATCACGCAGCAGTGCATAGCGTATGTCCACTCAATCACTTCCAGGACCCCACACGTAGAAACTATCAGAGATCACACAGCAGTGATAGTCCCTGGGTACAATCAAGCTTTTCCAGGACCCCATGCAGTAGAAGCTAATCACAGAACACACAGCAATGAATAGCGTATAGGTCCTTGCAGAATTTCCAAGTATAAATCCACAGAACTGGTGATGCGTTCCACTAGCACCTTGGCAGAGCGAGGCCTCTTAGCCAAAGTCAGCGACTAACATGTGGAGTTGCCTTCAGTGACCTGTTTTAAAATCTTCCAATTTCTATCGATATTGTGACCTCCCAGGGGGGGTTGCACCGTTTCCTGATTGGTGCGAGTCCCTTATGCTGTCACTTTCTCCTACCTCCTCTGGGTATTACTTCCCTGACGAACACCTGCTGGGATGGTTCCGTTCAGTCTACCAGGTTCACGTGAAGCACAAAACAGGCAAATGGAAGGAGGAGTAAATCCTGAGCGTCCCCTGGGGAGGTGGGAATTAACTTAGAGGGTCTTTTGTTTTGGGAGGTGTCACCTTGCTCTAACACAGACATATGGACCAGGCTAACATCAAGGCTTATCCAGTATTAAACATTTCAATAACTTACATTATTACAGTACATAATACACATGCTAATGAAAATGTGTGTCCTGAGAATGATCACACATACACTAGGAGACGGGAAGTTGAACACAAAAGGACTAAAAAGTAAATTGATCTCTGCAAGGACTGAGATGCTGCCAGTACATTTGTAACACACATCTCATGTCCTCACAGATAGGTAGATAGATAGATAGATAGATAGAGAGATAGACATGAATGATAGAGAGATATGAAACAGATAGATAGATAGATAGATAGATAGATAGATAGATAGATAGATAGATAGATAGATCTGTAGTATATAGACAGATAGATATACTGTATATGAGATAGATAGATAGATAGATAGATATGAGAGAGATAGATAAATAGATATGAGTAATAGATAGATAGATAGATAGATAGATAGATAGATAGATAGATAAAAAGATGAGATACATAGATAGATATAGAGATAGATATATACATATGAGAGAGAGATATGAGAGATATATGAGATATATATATATATATATATATATATATATATATATATATATATATATATATTTGAGAGAGATAGATAAATAGATATGAGTAACAGATTGATAGATAGTTAGATAGATAGATAGATAGACAGATCTGCAGTAGATAGACAGAAAGATATACTG